>BOPP01000010.1:15884959-15901693 GCA_017312745.1 Gryllus bimaculatus | reverse complement strand
AGGGGCGGGGAGTCGCACCCCCTGGCGAGCGCTCGCGGCGTATAAACTTTTGTGGGCGGCACAGCCCCTGCCCGGGAGTCGAGCCGCGGCCGTAAAGGCGCCTCTACAGGTTACTGCCGCCCTCGCGACCTCCTCTCCCCCCCCCCACACACACCTCGCGTCACACAAGGAGACCCTCTTCCTTGCCTAGCCTCGCCTCGCCACCCGCCCAAGATTTTTATTTCGCGCTGCCTCTGTCCTGTCTTCGGCCCGGCCCCGCGCAAGGCTGCGCAAGTGGTGATAGGGGGTGACGTCGACGATGGCGGGATTGATAACTTGGGTATTAAGGGTGGTAGTCCTCGCCTCTGACTGCAGAGGGGATGAATGTCAAAATGAAGGTGGTTGGAAAAGGAATTTCATCGCGGACGCTGCAAGAATATCTGGCGGAGAGAAACGTCAGTAAAGATAGGAGAAATGCATCTCAAGATGGAACACTGACTCAGGCTTCAAGATGGAAAAGGTAGAAGTTGACATAAGGGCGATAGAAAACATACTAGCCACTTAGGTTAGGCAAATTGATAGATAGAGGAAGAAGGTTTTCAAAACTGACGTATGCAACTCGCTATTACCGTTAAAAATAAGAAAGGCATGAATGGGTATTTGGTAATTTTTGGTGAATATGTGTCAGAGCAGAAATTAAGGCAAAGTAAAAAAACGGATGCTTGAAATTTCCTTATTAAAATAATGCGGCGTGAAAATTGGTGGAAGTGGCAAAGAAGACGACAACATTGCCAGTAATATGGTAGCGTTTGCATTTTTTGTGTTAAAGGGGGAGGTGATAAAGCGGTAGAAGTTGTAACAATATTGGACACATTTATAATAAACGCCATAGAATGATTACGACTATAGTGATGGTAGTATTGTGATGGTGAAATAATGATGTGGTAGTTCTGGATTGAAGGAGATGATGATGCTGATTGGAAGTTGGCAGTGTGGTAGAGTAGCAGACATTGTGAAGCAATTGGTGGTAGTGGTGGTAATGGTAGTGGGGACGGAAGCAACAAAGTGGGTGGTGGTGATTGTGTTGATGGTGGTGAAGGTGGTCGAGTTATTGGTGTCGGTGGTGATGGTGACAAAATTGAAATGGTAGTTGGTGGTATGGCATGAAGATGGTGACGGGTAATAGTGATGGTTACGGTGGTAGTAGTAATAGCAGGATTGGTAACTGCGATGTGGTGGTAGTGAAAGTGGTAGTGGTAGAGGTGATGATAGTGGCTGTGGTGATGGTAGATAAAGTGGTGGTAGTAGAGGTGGTGATAGTGGTAGTAGTAGGGGAGGGGGAGGGTAGTGAGAGAGGTAATGATAGTTGTAGTGGAGGTGGTAGTAGAATTGAAGGTGGCAATGGTAGTAAGAGTGGGGGTGCGTGTAGTGGTGGGCGAGGGGTGGCAGCAATACTCCTCGTAGAGCTATTGGAGGCAGAGCGGTGACAGAACCGACTGCATCCAAAGCCGTGACAGCCCGATTGCAGCGAACGGGACGGCGTCGCACGTTATGTCGCGAAGCCAGTCATGCGCAACACACAAGCGGCTGGAGCACCCACACCGCTGCGCAGCAGTCTGCGTGGGGGGCGCGGCTGCCGAGAACGACTCAAGCCCGGCAGCGAGCACCCGACTGTGCGATATGTTGCCGCCCCCCTCCCCCCACTCTTCCTCCGCGCGGGGTTAGTTTTACGCCGCAAGATACGGTAACGCCCCCTCGGACAAATGTGGGCGTGTCGCTCTCGCAGAGTCCTTCCTCGCCACGCGGTGTGGGTGAAGGAGACGCCGGCGGAATGGAGTCGATTCTGTGCCGAAGGGGCGGACGGAATCGATTCTGTATCTCCGCTACGAGGAAACACTCAACGCCGAAACGCGGCCCCTGCGGGAACTGGCGTCTACAGGTTTACTGTTTTCGTATTGTCTTCTTCGTGTAATGTAGAAGCTCACGTGAAACTATTTTTGGAAATGAATGTTCGAGGAATTGAATGTATTAGATGTGAGACTTTCTAAACAGAAATGTTTTAAGTATTGATACTCGTTTCATGAGAACCGAGTTTTGAATATTTGTGGAAATTTAATCTTGTTGCACATCAACTATACAAACATTTTTGTGTCATGGGATACATTTGTATGCTTTGTCGTATTGTGGATTTTGTATTTTTTCAAGAAAAATAAATATATTAAATTATTACATTATTAATGGCATGTGTGTATCAATTTTTCTTTGTCATTATATCTTTCAATGCTGAGTCGATTTTTTGTGATATTCAAGTATATTGTGTTTTGATGCAAATATCACTATGTGTACTGAAAATTATTGAGCACATTAGAGTACCTTTAGGATACATAGGTTTGAATATAGAACATGAAGTGTCAAGTTATAAATATATAATTTAGAGTTTGATGTGAAATAACATATTTTGGGTATTTGTGCTGAAAAAAGGTTAATTCTACTGGGACGTTATCATAATTAACAAGTATTGTGTTAACTATACAAAGTAAGAATACGACTTACTTTTCAACTAACTACAGTAACCTCTAATATATGACCAAACAATGAAAACTCTACAGGATCGACCTCCGACCAACCAATGGAAACTCTACACGATCGTTAAATTATCAATCATTGTTTCGTCCGTACAATATGATCACATCATTAAAAATGAAAATAATTGATATGAGAATGTAAGATTTACACACACATTTATGAAGTAGTTTCCTTTAAGACTCAGCAGTATTATCAGAATGATATATTAACAGTGAGACGAATAAGCCACGGCAATTAATCGATTATTTTATTATAATAAGACAAATGTTTTATCATATTACCAAACTATGCCGTCTATTAGTTTTTCGCATTTGTAAAATTCAAATTCTATAAATAAAAGGAAGAATTCGTTTCATAGCGCCTTTACACTGATAAAAAGCGTAACATCCGAACGAAAAACATATTTGAAAGACAAAAGTTTCTATCTAGATCCATCCTTTTCTACTTTAGGCGTCGCCCAAGACAACATTACGCAGTCGGTAGAGGTTCCGCCATCCCAGGCAGGGCTTCTAATTTACCGCACGAGGCAACAAACAGCGCAGCTCCTCCCTTTCGATACACACGCCTGAGGCGCGCTGCCGATCACCTGTCCGCTCCCGCACTCAGCAAATACCCACCGGCTTTCGCGTGTGGGACACGCCCCCTTTTCCATGACCCGGCCGTCGAGGCCACCGCCTCGACCTCGTCCCCCACCGCCCATAACTCGCGCCCCGTCTTCCTTCGCCGTTTCTTCTTGATTCCAACAGCGTCTTGCGTCCTAATTCTGCCACGTTCGCGTCTCTCGCCATTTTCGGATTACGTAAGGTCGTTTCGAATCTGCTCCCTCCACGATTCACACTCTCGGTGGCTTGTTCGATCGCTCGCGAACTCGACCATCCTCCGCCCGGCCGCTCGCATGCCGCCTTCGGTTCCCCGAACGCCCACTCGCCCACTTACCCTCTCACCCACTCGCTCACTTGTCCACTCGCCCACTCGCCAACTCGCCAACTCGCCAACTCGCCCACTCGCCCACTCGCCTTCCACTGCCCACACTTCGCTCGTCCACCTGCCTGTATTTCGCTCACCCGTTCAGTCCCGTGACCTGCAATTTACTGTGTCAACCACTCCGCCGGCGCTCATCCACTCGTAATCTCACCCAGTTGTGCCCTTCTCATCTCCCTCACATTTTGCAAGCTCCTTCATCCTCTTACCTTCTTGGCATTATACTCCACTGAGAATCTATCATTCATATCTTTATCCAACACTTTATAAGGCACCCCGCGTTTATTTGTCTTTGAAAGAATCCTACCTTATTCCGTCCTCAACCAATTCACCAATTTGTTCCTTTGCGTTCCTATTTCGACTTCCACGAAACCTTCCCTCGTCCACCTCCCATCTCCCGGGCCCCGCCCAACCCATGCATTCCCTCTCGCGCGCACTGCCCCGCTCCCGCAGTCCCTCATTCTCCCACTCGCTCGCGCCCTGGCCCACTTTATGGCTCCAGACGCCCCCGCTCGCACCGCGCCGCGCCTCGCCGCGCCTCGCTTCAGACGCCCGCCCGCCCGCTCCAGCTTCTTTACGACGTGCCGTGCTTACTGCCGGGCCCGGCTACGGGCTATCGGGAGGGAATTTGAATTTTCGCATGTTGGCAGCGCTGCCGAGTTTTACGGTTCGTCGTCGCCGCGCTGAGCCACGTCGCGCCACGTTGCGCCCTTGTCCCCGCCTCTCCCCTCCCCTTCCCTCGCCAGTCGCGGCGCTCTGGGGGCTAATCAGAATTTTTCCGAGACTGCTTTGCGTCCCGCTAGCCCAGCGACTCCCAAGGAGAGATAAATATTTTTACGTTCGTGTCTTAACGGCACTCGGTATACAATTTGAACCTTCTGAAAATATTGCAGCGGGAATATCTAAGCAGTGACGTTTAGACTCCCGAAGGAGGCGGCGCCATTTGATGCCAAGATGGCATTTTGTTCGAAAAGAGATCCAACGGAGGTTGTGGAATTCTACGAAAAAATCCTCGCAACGAGGTCAGGCGATACGCGAAGATCGGGCCTCGCGTGGAATGCGCGTCGACATTGTTGCCATACCTCCCGTCAATGCATTTCCAAGAAATATTCTGCCAATATCCAACGGGCACGATGCAATCTCATGCTGAGCCGTTGACATGCATCATTTCATTTTTCTGTTATACTTTTGAGAAATTTGAGACTTACTATTATCAACCAACATCTCCAAAATTCACAATTCCTTTGCAAATATCCTCGTCAATCAGACTCGTTAACAACCACAATTCCTGTCAACGAGACTTGTCAACTAGACGCGTTGTCAACCAAACTCCTTGCCAACTAGATTCCTTGACAACGAGAGGACTAGTTAATGAGACTCCTAATCAACGACACTCCTGATTCATAGTCAACGAGACTCTCCATGAAAGAGACTCCTCATCAACGCACTCCCGCTCTACGAAGGTTGAGTCGGCGGCTCACAATTCCAATAATGATGGCAGCCGATCCTTTTCTAACAGCTAATGTTCTATTCTGCTATGGAAATGCCCAGTGTGCTTATCAAATCTAGAACTCAAGTGACCAGACACGAGGACGTCCGACGGAAGTACCCTTGGAACCACCACGGAAACTCGTTCTGTGGCAATGGGGTGGCACTTAGAGCGGGAGGACGCCCCGCGAGGCGGCGGCGGCGTCTTGGCCGCGCTCTCTAGCGGCCGCTTAGATCAATACGCAGTAATTACAGCCCATTAACAGCTCATCAACAAGCGCACTCAGCGGCGGCAGCGGTGGCGCTGGCGGTGGCGATGGGAGTGGCGGTGGCGGAACTGAGGTCTGGGGCGGGGGTAGTGGCGTGGTCGAGGGCGGGGTCTGAGGAGGGGTCGGGGGCGGTGTCGGGAGTGGGCGATGGCGATGGCGGTGGCGGGGCGAGGGCGGTGGCAGTGGCGGGGGCAGGGGCGGCGTTGATGTGATGGCAGCGCCGGCACCGGCTGCTGCGGAGGCTGCCATGATCCACAGACTTTGCATTAACAAAACAAGACTCAATCACGTATGCTCTCGCAATGCCTGTTCGCCTCTCGTCGCTTACGGCGCCATCTCCGCTGCTACCTGACTTACTCGGAAGGGTGGTTTACTGATTCTGGAATGGGGAGCGGAGATATCTGTACAACGCTTTTGGGGTGTAATCGTATCGAGATTCTAAGCTTGAATTTTATGTAATACTTTTTTCTCTTATAGTTGGAGGTTCAGAAGTTCATTGAATTCGAACGAAAAAGGCTAGTGCTGCAAAGCAAGAGAGGACGCGTCTGTCCTTATGATCTACTTCATTCTGACAACTGCCGAAAGCGGTACATTTGCCGTAATTATCCATCCTGTGTGATAACTATGTGATCATGAGGAATGACGAATGAATGATTCAGTGAGATGATGCAAGTTAAGTGGTGGTGAGAGAAGTCAACCACGCCAAATCAATCGAGAGACTTTAACCATCCCGATAACTATCGACTCTGCCTACTTGAATAATGATTCAAGCCGTCACGTACTACAACAATGCTCCATCAAAAACGGATATTTTGAAATAGGATATCGAAAATTATAACATTTAAAGTGTTATGTTAATTTTTATCTATAATTTTAAATTCTTTCATTGATTTTTCTGTAGTAGTTAGGTTTTGTATACCTTTCTTAAGTATTATCAAGATAGTTAACTGGTATTAATTGTTAGAGCGATATTCTTATATCAAATCAATAAATGATAAGATTAAACTGTGAGATGACAAAAAGACGGAAAGTAATTTTCGTTGTCGGTTTCAAATGTTTACGTCTCAGAATTTTTTTAATTAAATGCAATCACCGTTTAGGGAGTGTTTAAGAAGCTTCTGATAGGACGCGAAGCTATCTAAAGGAGTCGATGGCATAATTACCCTCTTGCTCTCTCACTTTACATTTCAACCTTCACATTATCGCGACGTCTCCGTTGCCTCTAATGGCGGTCGAGATCTGCGAGTGACCCTCGTGCATTGAGCTGGCAGTCTCTGCAGCTGAAAGTTTAATTGCAAATGTAACGCATTTCCCTCGCGCCAACGTTGCCGCTCTGAATTCATAAATAGGAGATGCGACCTGTTCGAAAGGGATGTATGTGTGGATTTGGTTTGAATCTCCTTGATGCGCTGCCTCTACTTCTCTTCCATGATGGAAGCAAATCACAGAAGTACAAACATTTGCATAGGCAACATAATTGTTTTGTAGATGTCACAGGAACAAATGACATGTCATTTGTTACATGTCATACAGGGTAATTTATTTATAATGAAACTCAATAGACAGAATATTTTCTTTCGTTATGGAGAGTCTCGGTGATACGATGAGAAGGTATGATTTACAAAATAATCCAACCAAACTAAAATAATGTTACTTTGTAAGGACTTTTTTCTAATAAAGGGTTTCATTTAGAAATGTGTGATTTACAAAAAAAGTTGTAAAGAACAACTCAACATTAAATACTACAATTGCTAAGAGTGCGAGGCGAACGATAAATATTAATGCAAATTCTAAGATTGATAACATGCAATACTTTAATAATTATATAATATTTGTAAGATCGATGATTACATACAAAAGTGATTACATGATGATTAAGCTCGAAACCGAAAATATGAAAATATGACAATTTCCAATTTCCTTTACTTGTGATATAATCTAATTAATACAGTTAAGTATATAACTCAATTTCGTGAAGAGAAAGTACTGATAAAAAGACAAATATTAGAATTAGAAAAGATTTGTTAGTAAGGAAATGGCATTGTTTCAGCATTTTTATTGCAGAAAAATCTAAAGATCTTTCATGAATCTATCGGTCATTTGTTCATTAATTCGTTTTTTTTCATATTTTGTTATTCCTGTTCGTTTTATCTATTGCGACAAAACCCTACGGCTTATTGGAAATGTCCCTTACGGGAACTATTAATTATTTAAAAGGAAAAGGGGATTCTACTTTTAAATGAAAGTAGGAAATAGCGAATTCCGAATAAAACAAAAATAAATCTGAAAGATCGGTCGGGATCTAGATTCGTACTAGAGCAACATATCAAACTGAACAAAAGAAAAAAATATTGTCAACTGGACGTTCAAAGTAGTACCCACCAGAGAAACACATTTAAGAAAATCAGTTAAATTTGCATCATTAGCCATTGTCATTAGAGTTGTCGCAGTTTTTCTACATTTTGAAAGAGATCTCCGTGGATATTTGTTTTTTCAGTTCGTGCTGTACCACATGATTATTTATTTAAAATAATTATTCCCATGCATTTCTATGAAAAATTCTACTGTGATTTTTTAAGTTACTTGAAATCAAGAACACGTGGAATAAAACTCTAATAATCAAAATTTCAAAATTTTCATGGAAATCTGTCCTGACAAATTACCAACCAGATCGCTCTTTATATAATAAAATGAACATAATGTATTATAATAAAAATACAATATAATAAATTCTATGTAGTTAATAAATAGTCCGTAAATTAATGAACTAAATAATTTTTAATTTTATATTTCATATTGGAACTCTTGTGTCTCATCTCTCAGTCCTTCCTACAGAGCAGGAAGCTGGTAGAGAGAACTCTGCATTCATCACATGCACAGTAACCTCACTCCCCCCTCCCAGTTCTCTGGCTGCATCGGTGGCCTCCGCCTCAGCAACGCCCCTTCCGGCGGGGCGAGCGCACTAATAGAGCAACGGGATAGGCAGCGCTGCGCGGCGCGGCGTTTCATAGACAGCCCCAGAGCGGCGCGTCGCAAACAGAAAAAGGCGCCTGAAACATAATCCAGCCTCTCTTTGAGACGAAGAAGAAGAAGAAGACGACGACGGCCGGATGGGGGAAAAAAAAGAAAAGATCGCGGGCCGCAGACGTTGTAAGATCGCAGAAGCAGAGGAGATTTGCCTTTGTGCCTCTCGGAGCAACCTTCCTTTCCCTGCTCCTGTGTCCGCATGGCCTACCTCCCACTGGGCACTTGCCGCCTGGCTACCCCCCACCCTTCTCGGACTTTCCCTGTCTCAGCGCCCCGCCCACCTTCCACTGCCGTTCCCTTATCACTCTCTGTTCCTCGTCTCACCCTCTTCCTTCGTCTTCGTCCGTCGTCGCTTTAGCCTCATCGTTACCCATCGCCTCCTCTTCCCCCACCTCCTCCCTCCAGGGCAACGACTCTCCATTCCCTGCGTCCCTTCTCTCTAACTTACCCCCCTCCCCGCCCCGGCATCGAAGCTCAAGATGCAGACTCGCGAAAGAACACACGCAGCATGCGCGGCGCGCCCCTTTCATGTTTTCATTTCATAATTCCTTCTCGGGACGGGCTTCCTTATTGGGATTCATTCCTTTCGAACAAAGGAATTCTATATTATTTTTCCGATTGCGCGCCGCTTGGGTAAAGGGCGCGCGGCGGGGGGGGAGGAGGGCGCAGAGCTGCACAGAGAAAGGGCCAATCGCTTATATTACGGTTCCGCTTTCCGGGTACACATTCCAAGAAAATTACGGAAATCCGATGCGAGCAATGGGCAGAGGGAGAGGTCTGTGAGGCTCCGGGGTGCGGCAAGAATGCTAGTCTATTGCTATATGCCCATGAAGCAATAATAGAAACACGGAAATCCACTTGTTTTCAATGGATAGGAATGAAAATAGAAACATGATAGTAAAAAGGGCACCTGTGTGGTTGTATTTTCAGAATGTGTGAGAACGAAGTTAGAGATTGTAAAGGAATATTTAATATATGCATGTTTTCTTTTACAAATATAGATACTACATCTTGTGTCTTGAAATTGATTATTTAGTTTTAAAATCTGAGGAAGATGGGACAACATTTCATTATTCAAAAAAAAATTTTAGCCGTAAATAAGGTGAGTGATAAAACATGAAATAGAACTGAAGTTTAAAGGATATTTTGTAATTTTTTGAATTTTTATTTACATTGCTTTTAAAAACGTGGAATATGTGTATCATTTTGAGATGAATCTAATATTCAGCGAGAAAAATATTTGTATCTGAAAAAGATAAAGAGAAATTGAAATTTCAGAAAAAGAAGCATGCTATTTTTTTTTAAATAATGGGAATAAAGCTACAATGACAATACGAAGTAAATCGAGCAAGTAAGCACCTGAAACATTTTGGCAAAGACCGATCTCCTCGAAATGATATTTTCTGACCTCTTTAGGTCAATATGAAGTTCACATTTGTATGTCATAGAGCGTACAAATATCTAACAAATCAAATATTATGTGTGTGTATAACGGACTGTTTTACTAGTCACAATATTGGAACAACTTGGGATTCTCACACTCTCTACCAATAGCGAACATAGGTCTCACAATTCTGTATTCATTCATATGGCCTACTAAAGGCAAAATCTACCACAAATTTTATTATTACGCACAATCAACATATTTAACTAAGATTCCAACGACAACACAGTATTTAGGCGTTTCAAAATCAATGTGATAATTAGTTCCCATCATAGCTAATCCTTAATCAAATTACTTACTTTTACAATTTCAAAACAAACATCGTAAATACCTTTGCTGTTTTACAATTGATGAGTCTTTAATTAAACGTGCCCCCACCTTACATTCGTGACGTAAGCATATTCTATTTTAATTTATATTGTAACGTACAAATTCTCTTTTTTCATGACGTTCAAAAGCAGTGCTTTGAAGTACAAGAATATGATAAAACAAAATAAAGAGATAGCATTTTCTAAAATTTGTTTTCTTCCTGTTCGTCAATTCTGCCTTTCAAAGGGTTGTCCCACATTTCTATTTTCTTACTCAAACATAAAATTAAGCTGATAACCTCTTTCTCTTGTAGATTATTTCAACCACCTAATTTACAATATTTCACACATGTATGTATAACACACATATGTACACTATTTATATACAATACACATCCACACATTATTCGCTCTTAGATCTAGATATTCTACAAGAAATCATTCAACAATTATAGTTATATTTATGAGCTGAAAACGCACAAATTTAAACATATTACTTTATTATACTTATTATGAGCTTATTATGATACTTTCTATGAGCAAGGAGACTTTAGAAGAATATCTTTCAGATATCGTGAATTTATTGTCTTAGGATTGTTAAATTTTTTCCCCATTGTAAATTTTATGCTGCAAGGAGATGATGAAAGACGTGTACAGAACTAGTCACAGTTTATTCTTATATATTCGTTTAAGGGTTCTATTTGAAGTTCTCTTTGAATATATATGTTTGAAATGAACCAAGGGTCCTTTGCAAATATTCGTAGAAATTGTTGTGCTAGTAACTAACCGGATTTTTTTGCGAAAGTTTCAAATATTAACATCGAATTATTTTCCCAGCGTTCGTGGGTCATGCCTGTCCGACGTAATTCCTCCCAAATGAAAGATGTCATTGTTTCCGCACTCCCCCCGCTCCGACAAGTGCGACACGTCCCAAAAATTGACCACTCCTTCCCAGCCCCCGCGGGGGCGGCGCGCGCCTGCGTGGAGAGTGTCACTTGAATAAGAAATTCCGACAGCGCTGGGCTTCGTGCCGGTCGCACGGAGCGGTGGCGGGAGGGGAGGGGAGGGGCGAGGAACGGGCGCCCTGGTAACACGCGGGCGCCCCGTCGTTACCGGGCGAAGGGCGGGGTGCGCGGAGGCGGAGGCGGGGCGGGGGGCCCGGGGCTGAGCGCGGCGCCAGGGCAAAGAACGCGGGCCGGTGGCCGACGGCCGAGGGCAGGGCTCGGGTGACCATCGGCGGCGATTCGGGCCGGCCGGAGAGCTCGCGATCGATGGGAACCGCGCCCAAAAATCGGCGGGCGGGAGGGCTGGGTCCTGCCGGCCCAACCTCGCCCCCCTGCCACCCCGCCCGCTGCTCCCAGCCACTCTGCGAATCCCGTCGCGATACTTTGGACTTACGCCCTCACGGAATACAGTTCTTTTTTCATTTAGAATTCTGGTTTCTTGATTTCGATTACGTTGGATTTTTTTTATCCTAAACGTATCAAAACATATCAATATGTTAAGATAATCTGCTCAGAATATCAAACCTTTATGCAATTTTTCAATTGGATTCTATTCGTACTACTTTTTGAAGTAGTTGGTTACACGAATAAGTATGTTAACATATTTTAGGCACTCTATACTTTAATATCTTTGTCTATTTTATGTATATATGTTCATGGAGGTTTTCAGATTTCGATATACGTGTCTGCTTGGGGATGTGCTGATGTGTTTGCTTATAAAAAGAGACTAAATACCAATTATTTACGTTTATCTTAATTTTTACTAGTCTCAACGTTTGTATTTATTTAAATTCCATAGATGTGATATATTCAAATTATTAAAGCTAATTAATTACGCCTATCTTTATTGTTAAAAAATATTCCGAATCTCCTTCCTTAATCTCACGTTGTTAGCGATTTCTGAAAAAAAAATATATGTGGTTATAAACTAAAACGGTGTTTGTTTAATACAAATGTATTATACACGTTTAGGAATAATAGTCACTATCAAAAAAACTGGTAAATAATATAATCATTCAAATGTTATTCTATTTTGTTTTATATAATTACCTTTCATTTAAATTAACTAAACAAAATTGTCACAATATACTTTTCGTAAAATCCAACTCGAATATTTACATACTACAGTAAACGTTATAATTTTGTAGACCATTATTAACTAACAAAATGTTATATTTAGATTATTTTATCCCACTAAATAATAAATGTTAATGCATTAAAACTACAAATTGATTTTATATTATAATTTCGGTGTCTGCTTGCCTACGCGTGGATAGTAGAGTAATTTGTACATTTTGATTATGAAATGACCCAATAAATTATTAACGATCAACCAAAAGCGAACAATATTTAAGCCCTTTCCACGTAAAGCACAGCTGTTCACTGGCGTCAGCCTGCGACAACTTTCGGGGGAGGGGGTTGATTGCAATGAAAATATATTTCTCGCCTATGCGACGCATTAAGCACATTGTAATTCGTGTCCATGGGGACAAGCAAAAACATAGCCAAAATATTGCGTTGGCACTGTACAAAACACTCACCGTTCTCTAAGTAATTCATGTCCCTGTTATTGTTTTTATGAAAATCCCTTTATGAAATAATAATGCGGTGCATTTCCTGGGATTATCTGAAGTCCATGTTTTTGTTACGACGTATCGCAAGTGCACAAAATTTCTGTACAAATTTGCCTTGCATAAATTGCGAAAACTTTCAAAATCTTTTCAACATTTGTTTTGCAAATGTATTAAACAAAAGATACACTACAATTAAAGTAGGCACCTCTTTATTGTGCGCCTTTCCATATATTTGCACAAAAGTTTGCTATCTGAATAACATATTATCGATTGGAAAAAATTATTTTCAAAAATAAAAATAAAAAGCCACATTGTTCTTTAGTAGCTATATAAAGGCGATTTTTTGTGTAAATAAGTAAGCATATAAATAAGTCATTTTTGATACTCCATTATTATTTTTCAGAAAAGTAAAGAAATATTCAAAATGAATATGTTTTTTCGGAAAATGAATTTAAAGGGCCAACATACCAACCAATGAAGTAATGTGGTCAATTCACTTTGATTTTCTAACGTCAAACTTTACGTAACTGACAATGAGAACGGATCTCATTTTATATTATATTATGAGACCAAATTCGCACTCTATTATTATTATTATTATTATTGTTATTATTATTACATGCGTATCAGCCAATTATGACAATGCTATTCATTATCTTCTGATGTCCAGTCATATATCCTGGAGAGTCCATATTGTGTGCTATGAGGATCAGCTTTTTTATGCTGTATTCCTTGTCAAGACAAAAATTGTTACGTCTTGAATTAAGAGTTATGGAGTGATATGATGATGATGATGATGCGGGATGAAGGGACAATCACAAATGTCCAAGCACGTCTATGCACTACTCGAACCTGCAGCCTCCTCTGCGCAGAGAACGGCTGCCGCAACCGTCTGGGCCACGAAGAACGGATTATTATTATTATTATTATTATTATTATTATTATTATTATTATTATTATTATTATTATTATTGTTATTAATATTATATTTTTATTATTATTGTTGTTATTAATATTATATTGTTGTTGTCCATTCAGAATGGTAAGGTCACGCAATTATATCTTACGTGAATGAGATCAAGACCCCCATAGATTGCGAATAGACTTTCCAGTGGGCAACGATGAATGCAAAAGCGCCGGCCCGTGCGTTTGGCAAATTAAACCAGGAGATCACGTAGATCCTCAGCGAGGAGCGCATGCGCTGCGGAGGTTGCCTCTCGCCTCGTAGAAGTAGGTCGCACCCACCACCTCCCGAACCCCAACAGCGCTCGCTCCTGAGCTGAGCTGCATAGCTGGGCGCAAGGCCCACTTTCATCAGTCCGCATGGACGGAATTTAGAATTTTGCCTGTGCTAATAAGGTTTTCTGAAATAAACAAAGCTGATTCAAATGAATGTGATAGGGATTATGTCGAACAACCATTGCGTAATGTTGCAGTACTGAGATTGTGCTCCATCACTTGGCACAATATATTAAACTTGTTGAAAACAATTAAACAATTATTTGTAAAAGAAAGTGTTTTAAGATGAGTGGAGGTACGGAATATCTAAAGAAATCATACCAATTTATAAGTAAGGGAAATGAAGATTTTGAGACGCTGCTGTAAATAACTACCAGATTGGATGAAGTGAAACTATTGAGAGATCAATGAAATACAAGTGGAAATAAACGTCTTAAAGCAATGTAAGACAGATGTCTACATTAATATTGATACATGTGCGAAGAATGTCAAATAAAAAGTGCCTTCAAAACTACGACATTGGTAGCCATCAAACCAAAGCAAGAGAATGAGATTGCATTTGAAACAATGGAGCAAATGCAAGAGTTGCAATTTTGAGAGTCGATTCGCAAGATGAGACGTTGCCGTTTGGATGCGAGATTTTCTGTATCGTGAAGTGCCATTTGCAGTATTGGAAAAGGAAAATGTATTAGATTAGTTGCAACACAACAAGAAAGACATATATATATATATATATATATATATATATATATATATATATATATATAAGAGCGACTTTTACACAGTAATACAAACTATTTATATATTAAGAAAACTATAATAATTAAGGTCACTTGAATTCTGACTTTTTCGCACAGTGTAGATACTTCAATCAACGCTTGCAATAGTAATTGTTATTTACTCCGTATTCTTAGTTAACTAATGTAAGCTACGTTAACTTCCAAAGGAAATTAAATTCTTATGAATATTTCCAATGAATTTATAATTTTCCAATATTTTGTATTAATTTTATCTCTCGTGCAAATATTGCAATATTTCTTGCCCATTCGTTATTTCCTTGTGACGTTTTCAAGTTGTCAATATTGCCGGAGCTTTAAAATACATCTGATGTAAAAGTATTCGAACAGTCAACACGAAAACCCCACCCCGGAATATAACAGAGGTATAGAGATCATGTACATCGACGAGCCTTTGGCGTCGGATGAACTTCCATCACAATCGGGCAGGTAACGAGTGGCGATCAACTCCTTCACATTTCAGCACCGCGACGCAAATCCCCAGATCCAAAAACATCGCGCAAATAAAATAGCGAATGGAAGAACGCGGCTTCAAAGGCACGCGCATAACACAGCGGCCCTGGAGAGCGAATCGCTGAGGTCGCTGGGGGTGCGTGGGTGGGTGGGGCGAGGGTGAGGGGGAGCTTAAAGAGACAGCGCTGCGTCCGCCGCACGCGCTCCGTCTAATTTCAATCCGATTTCAATTAAAGGCCGAGCGCCGCTCAAGGATCAATCAACGTCGAGCGCTCGCGGGGCGCGTTCACTAGCTCGCTCGCTCGCCCGCGCGGGAGGCGGTGGCGCACCCTGCGGCCGAGACTCAATTACTTAGTGCTTCGCCTCGCCGCGCGCCGCGCCCCCTTCGTTTCCCGACAGCCTCTGCTGCGCCCCGCTCTACTCTGCCCGGCCCTCTCTCTCTCTCTCTCTCTCTCTCTCTCTCTCTCTTCACTCCCGACTCTACACGGTCTGCCCCGCCCCGTGTCTCCCCGTGCCGTCTCTATCCGTCCCGTCGCTGACCACGTCAAACTGTCCACTACCCACGTTCTCAGCCACGTCTCTCCATGTCCATCTTTCTCGCTTCTCTTCGACCGAACTCTCCTCTCACATGTTTCACCTCTCACGGCCTCGTCCTTCTTAATCCCGCCCCATCTGCTTGCCCCGCCTCTCCCCGCCACGCAACTCATCACCACGTCTCTCATCGCCATGCCTTCCTCCGTCACGCTTCCCCCACCACGCCTCTCTCCGTCACGCATGTCATCGCCACACCTCTTGTGGCCACCTCTCATCGCCTCTTCATACCAAACATCTCTCCGCCACACTTCTTCGCGCTACGCGTCTCCTCGTTCTCCATCTCGCCGTCATGCCTCTCAACGCCGTGCCTCCCTCCCTAGCGTTTTATCACAACGCCTCTCCCCATCACTCCTCTCTTCGTTATGACTCTTCACGCCTTGTCTCTCATCCCCGTATCTCTCTCCCCTTTGCCAAGCCTCTCCTCGTTTTACTTTATCTCTCATCACCACACCTCTGCCAGTCACGCCTCTCATCGCCAATCCTGTCCTCGTTATGCTTCTTCACGCTTTGCCTATCTCTCCCTTGCCATTTATCGCGAGGTCTCCTTGTTTTGCCTCTCCCCACTTTGACTCTCATCGCCACTCCTCTCCACCAAGTGTCTCATCTCACCACGTCCCTCCCCACCACACATCTTCCCCGTTCTGGTCATCCCGTTTCCTTGCCCCACACCCAACCGACTCCTCTCTCTCCACGTTCCATCCCACCTCCACCCCGCGCATCCGGTCTTCTCCATCGCCGCTCGCGCAGCCGCCCCCTCCCTCAATCCCTCGCGCGCGCGCCCACGCTTTGACGGGCGGCGTGACAGCGTCGATTCCCCACGAGGCGCAAGCGCCGCGTGTGATCTCTGCGGGCTGACAGCAGCCGCTGGTTGGAGATACTCCACCTCGCGGATCGCATCGCCGCTCCGCAAACTTGGCAAATTTCTTGGAAATCCGCACGTGGGTGTGCGAGCAGGTGGGCGCGCGGCGGGTGGGTTAGCAGACGGGCGGGC
>BOPP01000010.1:15857050-15882980 GCA_017312745.1 Gryllus bimaculatus | reverse complement strand
CCTCGCTATCCTACTCGCCCTCTCACCCGGCTGGTTTGCCTGCTCGCCAGCGCGTCCGCCCTCCGCCCGTTTCCCATCCGCCCGCCCCGCCCACGTGAGCGCCCCGCGGGGGTCGCGTGACGCCCAAGGTGCGCTCGCGCCACTCTCGCGACCTCGCGTCGCTCCACCACGCGCCCCCCGCTCGCATTGCTCTGCACGAACTTTTTTTCCACTTCTTTAATATACGAACCTCAGTAAAATCTCAACAGTACGAAAAGTATGCACAAAAAATGATGCAAGTTATGAAAATAAAAATTGTTTTCCTTATTTTGTAACATCATTTAAAAATAAAAATATCGATTTTACGCATCATTATATAACTTTTTCTATACTACGTATGTGTGCAGAAAGGAAAAAAACAACTTCTCAATAAAAACGACATCATCGAGTATACAAAGGATCTGTGTTGGGCCTTGCGCAACTCCAATTTGTGGTCATTTCAATTGTGGTGTATTTCATTGAACTGCACATGCAAAACTACTGATGAACACTTTCAGAGCCAGTATTATCGCTGATTCTGTAATGACTCTGACCTCTGGGCACAAATTAGACTCCTTATAAACGATTTTTGCACTAGTTACATACCTATGTCGAATTTACGCCCTGTGTGGAAGAGAATTCTACCAGGAGGCTGCTCTGATCGGTAGTTTTCCGTGGTTTCTCCGATGAACACCAAGCAAAAACCGGAGCAGTACCTTAACAAACGGGCCACGGGCCGCCTCTTCCTTGTTCTCTCCTCTTATGCGCCCACACATTTACATACATTACTCTACCACACATGCCGGGAGATCAATCATGTTAGAGCTTGTCTCGGATGGGACGGAACCCCTCTGGAGGGAGGTACCTGGAGAAAGACATTACCTACAAGAGGAGGAAGAACACCGGTACCTGCCTGTATAAACATGCATTACACTAACGGGACTGTTGCCCACAGCAGTTGATGTGCCTGGAAGCATGAATCGCTCAATCTGATCAATGTTTTTCTGCAAGTACCCAGCCTATTTGTTTCCTTCCACCGCCACGCGCACTTAATACCCGCACCCCGCCACACACAGGTCGCTCATCAATGTTCCATCGCTCCGCATCTCGTCAGCGCCCCGGCGCATTGACGGCTGGCGCGCTTTCCGATCCCGCCGCCTGTCAAAGCCCACGCCAGCCCGGCGGCGCGGCTCCGCCCCTCCCCCCCGGAGGCCCCCAGAGGGAATGCAGAAAATTCCGGAATTGGGGCGGCGCTCACCGTGTCACGCGAGGCCGCTGGAAGTGGGGGGGCGCCCTTCGCCCGACACTCACGGAGCCTTCCGGAAGAATGCAAGGTCAGCGGGTCACCCATGTGGGGACGCTTTTGTTTTCACCGCAGTGCGAATTTATATCGAAAGATATCTTATTTTAAGTCAATTTTTTTAGAATTATCACACGATAATTTTAGATCGTGTTTGATTACCAATCGAGAATTGCAATATGATGTAACGATTTGAATGTTTTGCAACGGATCAACGTTTTACCGACTTGATAAAAAATTCCGTCTCACTATGGTTTTCGTTTAAATTTGACTATTCATTCTAAAAAAAGGTGACAGTTTAATGTTGATAGATTGTAGAATGCTATAGATTATTAGAACATTGTCTTACTACAAGACAGATCTAAGTTTCGTAAAGTTTGACTTTAAATAATCGAAGTGAATAAATAAATTAAAGCCGACCCGGGTATCTGATGTTGCTAGGGAGGGAGAGTTGTAACAACCTTACAATTTTAGCTCTAAAGACTGCTGGAATGATTCCTTCCTAGGGTATACATGGTAATGTGTATTTGCCTACATAAGCGTGTACCTCTAGGACAAATCATCATACTGGGAAACAGTCGTTAGCTTTTCATAAAGTTTTCATGGCATAAAGTTTACCCCTAAATAAATTCAGATCATGGCTTAAAAATCAAAACAGCTTTATCATGATTTCGAGAAGAGCTAGTCGAAAAACAACAAATAATTTGAAAAGTTAATGGCAACTGTTGATTAATGTGCTGATGTACTTTTAGGTCACGAAAGACAAACCATTTAGTGTTGAGAGATCAGTACAAGGAAGACAAAGACGGAAGGATGGAGAAAGTAGAGCCGAAAATGGTCTGTAAACGTTTTTGAAGGAAATGATGAGCCTGCGTTTAGTGAGAGTAAACCGCGAAACCAATCAATATCCACCCTTGGTTTTGACCCATACTGGGTCGGCGCTCAGTCATTTTATGAATGTAGATCGATGGAACACAAAACTAGAACTCCATGGTCTACATGGTAACTAAGAACAGAACTATGGACGGGATATATACGTACTTTGTGCAGCATATGTCTGATTCATGTGCAGAACATATAGTCACGGTCAATTATAATACAGAATTTGAAATACTTCAGGATGCAATATTGTATAAATGAAAGTGGAAATTTTTTCCAGGAGTGCTATAAAACTGTAACTTTTGCATCCGAGCCGAAGTGAAATGTTCGAAAATAAAAGAAACACAGCACTTTAGTAAAATTATGTTTGTAGGAACACGAACTCTTACAAACATTTCCCCTAGAGCTATTTACTTCTTAAAATAAAGTATTGATTGTCACTATGTTCATCTCAAAGATGAAATACATATGCGAATTCAATACTATGATTTGCTTATAAAAATATTTTTTTCCTGTAGTTATACATTAATTTTCTGCTCGAATGTAAAAGTATTATATTCCTTTGTCAATGGATGAATTAACTGGTCATGTCATATATTGAAACTGATACATACATAAAAACACGATGTGCATATTGATGACATGTAATATTTATACATTTCCTATATAAGTGAAGACAAAAGAAGTGCATTGGTATTTTGAATTAATTGTAATGCCGTAACAATAACGGAATTGAATACGAATAAGGTATTATATCGTTAAAATTGTATCAGGATGATTACTCGTAATGATAAATTCCTAGCCTTTTTTTTAAAAACGTGTTAAAAAATCGTTCAACTTTTTAACTACATTTCATTCAATTATGTTGTCTGTCTTGCAACGTTCAATATTGCATATACACTACTTATATGGAAAATTGATGCATATGAAATTATATATATATATATATATATATATATATATATATATATATATATAAGGAGACATATTTGCTTTCCAAACTCATTGGCAAGAGAATACATCCTCTGAAACAGGGACGCCTCGCAGATTGTGGTCCTCTTCCGCATTTCATACGAACTCCCGTGACTCATACAATGCAATCAAATATCCGATATCGAATCGGTGTCGAACGATCCGTGTTTCCGGGAATTTTGCGTTCCATGTCGGGCATTTGGTCTTCATCTCGCGGGTTAAACAGGGAACGTCAATAACAAGAGCTTTTCGAACCTCTGTCGGAGTTTACCAGCTGCGCCACAAACGAAATTCACCAACTCGACCGCGAGAACAATTATTCGAACCCGTGCGATTGCTTTGAAGCAGTCGTGTAAACTCGCAGAATTACATTTGTATTTACTTTGTCTTCCAATTAGAAATTCCGATGGTTTGTGACATACGTGAGTGATTTATGGTGATGAACATAACAATTAAAGTTGTCCTTGAAAAAATATTAGTCTCAATATTTAGGCATATATTCATAGTAAATATAAAATACGCTCTACTACTACAATAATAACTTACATGGATGTTAATAGACTTTCAACAGTTTTAGAGAATTGAGGAACTAACAACGTGCAAAGATTTCGGTAAATTTATCGTGTTGATCAAGGGAGTCAGTAATGAGACCTGATTAATATTGTGATCAAATAATTTATGTAAACTTTCATTGGTTCGTCCACCTAAAAGGGAGTGGAAAGATGATGGCAAAATAATGATTATGTAGGATTGTGCCCTGTTGTGTATCTCGTACTCAGCACAAACCTGAACTTGATAGGAGGAACCAAAAAACTGTCTATCATATCAGACTAATTTCAGTATTCAACAACATATTTTGTTCTCGCCAGTTATTTGGCAACTTCATAGATCATTTATCATAAATAAAAATTATAAAGTAAAAACGAGAGGAAAGCATATATATTTACGAAAATTTTCCTACTGATACTAGGCTATATGTAATCAACAACAAAATTAAAAAGAAAGTATTGTACTCAGGAGATAAGGAACAGCTGGACAAGCAGAGGTATTTTCTTTTCTCATAGAAAAGAATTAAAAAATACCATGTAACCAAACGACAACAAAAGTTTCTTAAACACACATCACTATCCTTTACCTCTACATCGTAACTTTATCGGTAATGTCATTAATTCATTGTTTGTTTACCAAAAGTAGTCAGCACAAGGTAATACAAGGAAAAAAGTCTTTATCAAAGAACTATACACACTCGCAACGAGTAAACCTCAAACCGCTTTATGTTATATTATTGGCAATCGTCGCCCTCCTAGCAAATCTACTCCTTTTTTCCAG
Organism: Gryllus bimaculatus; assembly: GCA_017312745.1. Taxonomy (NCBI): domain Eukaryota; kingdom Metazoa; phylum Arthropoda; class Insecta; order Orthoptera; family Gryllidae; genus Gryllus; species Gryllus bimaculatus. The sequence goes on along the minus strand of BOPP01000010.1, from coordinate 15,878,482 downwards.
CGCGCTCGTCACGTACAAGGGGGTACTGAATAGCTTCTATCGGAAGACATTCATTACCGAATATTGATTGCCGACTCCGCAAACTGTCGCACAAATTTCACCTATTTTCCTGCCACTTGTATCGCAACCGCGCACACACAGTCGCGTTCCCAAGGGTGAAGCAAACTGTGCTGCGTTTTTGGTTGCGGTGAGCAGGGACAGAGGCAGAAGGCTCTTCGGAGGGGAATGGGCGGTTAATAGGGGAGTAATGGGTGGGTACAGGGAGGATAATGGGAGGGTAGAAGTAAGGAAAGGTGACGGTAGAGGCAGGGCTATGAGGGGAAGAGGGAGGGCAGTGGGAGAGCAACGAGAAGGTAAGAAGACGAGGATAGATAGTGGAGGGAGTAATATTGGCAGTGACGGTAGGGAGAGAAAAAAGGAGGGAAACGAGGGAAGAGCAGGATGGATGGGAACGGGAGGGAGGCGAGAGGTTAAGGAGAAGAGGCGGCGATTTGGAGGTTGCTTGCGGAGTGGAGAACCGAGCATGTTTGTTACCAAATGCGGGTGGTGAAGGTATTTGGCAGGTGATGTGAGTGTAGGTAGGAGGCGCTGATAGAGAGATTGTCTTCTGTTAGGGACAGTAAAGGTAGGTGGACGGGGGGGCGCGGATGAAGGTAGTTAGTGGTGAATAAATAGTTAATAGATATGGGCAACGTGGATCACTAATATTGGACGAATAAGGTGGATGGTAGGTGCGGCGTTTTGATGGATAGGCGGGCGGCGTTGTCGCGGGTGGGTGGCGTGAGTGGACGGGTGAGCGAGACTGGTGTGATGGGGGCCGCGCCCCACATCGACCAACCTCTTCGCCGATTTAATTCCGCGCCACCGAAGCTCGCGTTTCTCTGCCGCGGGTGGTGAATACAATCCGATACGATGCTCGCGCAAACCATCCACTCAATTCACACTCGTGTTCGCCCGCCGATCGTCTACAATAGTATAAATACGCCATTCTATTAAGCTGTCGCCTGAACACATTGTAATGAGAGCGTATTGCTGCGCAAGCTAAGCCGGGAAGAGAAAAGAAGAAAAAGACACGATGGATTGTGACGCCTGGTGGCAGATATCAGTGACCGTCATGAGAGAAAATGCTTATAAAAAACACAGGCTTCAACGGACGGAAAATTAGAAAAATATTTAGAAGTGAGACGGGAGACGAAATGCAACATTATACTTGTGGTTGTTCTATTGGGAAAGGAAGGCGAAGAATCTTTACATGCTTCTGGAAATATTGTGAAGGAAGAAACGTGGTGAAAGCACGCGGGAAAATCAGAGAGAGCAAATTTTGTAAAGATCCTGAGAAACGAAGCTGAAAATAACAGGCCCCCGAAGGATCGAGTGTAATTCAGAAACGAATGGGAATGAAAACTGAGAAGACGAAAGAGAGGAAAAAAGAGAAAAAACTGAAGGTGAGGGACCCGAGCGAAACAAACTGAAGAAATGTGCACACAGATACAGTCGATCACCAATTGTGAAAAAATTTACTGATGGAAATGCGTATATGAAAAAAAAACGGAATAGAGCAGTTCCAAACATAAAAAGCACTGCTAAAACAGAAAAGCAGAAGACCACATCCTGCCTCAATGGCGTCGAAAGGTTGGAAACATACCATGAAATGTTGGAAGTGCCCGTCGAATTCACGCTGACTGGGAGAGAGAGCGAAGCTATCGAGGGTGAGAAGGGGAGGGAGAGGGAGGAGAGCGGGGGCCGGAACTGGAGCGGCCACAACGAGACCGCCCATTCCAACAGAGGAATCGGGTCGGGGGCCGCCGGTATTAAACGCCCCCGTCCCCCGGGCGAGACTCACTGCCAGTTCATTGAGTTCTCCCCCGCCCGCAACCTCAACTCCCCGCCGTTCATTGTAATGACGCATAATAATATCGCTTTCGTTCTTCTCATTCCCGCCCCGCCCCGCCTCCCCCCGCCCCGTCCGGGGCATTGTGGGCCCGCCGTCGGCAACGCCATTGTCGCCGCGCCGCTGGAAATAATACAAATAAATATTCCCGCTCGGACAATAACGAATGCAAACACAAAAATGAGCGCTCTCAGCGAAAGAAATGAATGCTCCGGCGACGCCTGCGGCGGCGCGGAGGCGTGGGCGGAGGCGGCGGCGGTCGGGGGGATTTTTCTGATTGAATTTGAGGGATTTGGTTCGTTATTTTCGCGAACCGTTGAAACGTGCCGAGAGCCGGGGTGAGATGGTGATGCTTTCAGGTTGGTGAAGGCGCGTGTTCGGTTCCTGCTGCACTTTCCACGAGGACGATCGTCGCTTTGACGTCATTCGCTGGGATTATGCGCTGCAGGGGGAGGTTGGGAGCACAGAGGGCACGTGCAGTTGCCGACGCGTGTCGCAGGGTTGTTTAACAATCGATTTGCTTTGTTTGTGGGTTTTCGTTCCCGTGGAGGCCATTCTTTGCGGGAGAATAGGGGTTATAATGGTTTACTACGAATAGCACAGCGAATACATGATTTCGGTGAATTGAATTCAGACGCACAATATTATGTCTTTATAAAAAGAGTTTCTTAATGAGCTTATGTTTGCTGTTAAAATGTATTTCAACAAACAACGTAACATTTTGTACTAGTCGACATCAAAATAACTGATCTTAATAAAGCAGAAGCACTGTAAAAAATTGAGAGCAATCTTCACAATTAAGTCTCTTTGTTCATGGTTTGATTCCTACTTTAAAGATTACTTTTCCACATCTCTAAAACAAGTCGTAGATAATACGTCGCCGTTTGACTTTCTCAATTTATCCAGAAGATCGTAACTTGGAATGGTATTTATGTGTTCTATTTTACGATCAAAGCAAAGGACATAACAATAAAAAATATGCTGTAATAAATTAGGTAAATTTACTAAATTTATTATCAATGAGTCAAAGCTCCTGAATCTTGATATCACGATCGGTCTGATGATATAAATCATTATCCTTGTGAAGAAAAATGTTCTCAATTATTGATCTGTAAAAGTCAAAACATCAACGTTCAACTGTCATACGGTCTGTTTGTTAATAAGGAGGTAATAAGAAAAAATGGGTAAGGAAAACGATAATTTAAAAAAAGAAATGTAACAGCAATCTCCTAATACAAGACGGATTCTTGAATGTCAGTGGTTGTAATTACACACGTGAATGTCATAGAGAAGAATTGCTGATAACAGTAGCTTCTGAGAACGCGACAGTAAATGAACATGAATGTTACAGTGACGAATATTCAGAAGACAGAGAAGGAGATAACCATGGTAACCCAGCATTCCAAGACTCCTATTCACTTTTTTATTACTTACGTTGCGTATTGCGTTGCGTATACTGAATATATGCGGATCTGCTGTTATTAGAGGGTGTCATTTTGCCAGATACATATAATATAGAGAGAACTATACGCAATTACAAAAAGCATCAACTCATGAAAACAGAAGCCGATACAGAAATTCTGAAATTATATCAGAATTGAGAGGCAAATTATCTTACACAAAATTACAAACATGTTTTCATTAATTTGAACGCTACCAAGCCTATTCACTTGGCACCTACTGCAGCAAAAATGCGTTTTACTACATACTCTCAAGCTGCATTTTCGTTGCTGCAGCCCTCTCTAGATTCCGTGTCCAGAATTTGTGCTTCAGGCCATTAGTTGTAATTTATTGTTACAATACACCTTTATCAAATAAGTTGCAATACTGGAAATCCCTCTTTCACATTTCTTTTTTTCTCTTGACAAGAAATGAAAGGTTATTACGGATTTTTTGTGACGATAAAAATTGGCAAGCAAAATCAGGATGAAATCTTCACCACAGGATTTTTTCCCTCACTTTTGGTCCATTATTTTTTTATCATGAAGAGATTTTAAATATTTTAACTAAAATATCATCAATTAAGATTGACAATTCGAGTTTTGTTCCAATAGCATTATCTGAACTCTAACTCTTAAATTTTAAGAGGAAATTGTCGATTCAGATATTCACCACCCCGAAACTGATCAGATTTATTACCAAGCGTTCATTTGTTTGCTTGACTGCGTTGCGAAGCAACAGGCCCCAGGCGAGATTTTCTTGAAGGATGATCGAATTATGTTCAAAGCTTCTTTACAGGAGAGTGACTCTTCACTAAAAACTCGGAGGCCCACAATTCACAGAACGAAAGTCTAAAGGAATTTGTTAATGAACGAATATTTTTAAGCTTAAATTAAACATGGTACTGCAATCTCCTCGAAAAAATGTAACCTAAAATATTCGAAATGTCTGGTAACAAAATATCTGATGGCTAATAATCTTTAAGAATTTTACACCAAAGTAGTTCCTCGGAGATTATTGGTCAGCTTTGCATATCTGAATTTTTTTGAGTTCCTGATACAAATATAGAAAAATATACTCACACCGATACACCAAAGAACAATCAGGTTAACGAGACGAGGAAATTTTTAAAGGAAGATTAGCTGACACCACGTCCATGGAAAAGGTCTCAACGTTTTGATCGCCTTTCTGCAACCTTCCACAGGGCGTAATGCGAACTCTAAGGGCGTAATTGTCGGCACCTTTGCCATGGACGCGGCGTCACCCGGACAGCCAATTAAATGCTGACTCCCGCCGCGGAATCCTACGCTCTGAATATATATTAAGTTTTGAAGAGCATCAGAGTTTTACAACGACTTCACAAACATCCAACAACAACAAATGGAATTTTCCTCAGTTCTAGACACACGTAAACCAGTCATGGGCGGAAAGTACGCTTCGCAAGAAGGGGAAAAGGAAGGCCGGGGCAAGTTAAACGAAGCGAAGACCAGCAGGGGAAGGGGGGTTGGGTGGGCGGGTCAGGGATCTCGCTGGGGGCTGCAGTGCGCTGTATTGGAAATTTTCCGGCGCTGCCCGAGCTGCCCATATTTGAGGTAGGGCTGCGCAGCCAACACTCAATATGCCTCGTCCGCCCCCGCGGCGACGAGCGCCCCAACCCCCACCCACACCCCTCGCCGCTTCTTGCCGCGCCTCCACGCCTCGCTCCGCCTTGCTCTCTCCACGTTGCCTTGACTCGTACCGCTCCACACCATCTCACGTCTCTTCACTCCGTTTCTTACCAGCGTATGTGGCTCAGGGCATCAATGATGTCACTGCAGTGCCTCTGACCGAGAGGTGCTAGGGTTGGAATCCCTACTGAGGCAGAAGTTTTGACTCTTGCTACGCATCGAGCTCAACCGTAGTCTAGAGGGAAATTCTATTGACCGGGTGTTCTGATCTGTAGTTTTCACCGTTTCTCTGATCATCACCATGAGAACGTCGGAGAATTACCCTAATAAATGGGTCACGGACCACAGGTAATTTTTCCTTCCTTTTCCTTTTCCTATCCTCACCCTTTTACTTACGTACACGTACACTCTCATGCATTACACTAGCACTCATCTCGGAAAAGTATTTCAAAGCTCAGAGCCTGTTTCGTCTGGGTAGGTTCACCACTGGTTGTAGATACGTGATAGCGGAAAACTATGTAAGCTGGCTGTTAGGTTGACGCCGGATCTCGCTATCTCAACAGAATAAAATCATATCACCTCCCGAAATAAAGCATGCACTACTCATACGGGATTAATTCCGTAAGCGGTTGATGCTCCCGGAAACATACAACAATACACTTCCACTTGCTCCACTCCACTTCGTCACGCTCCATTTCCTCCACTTCACTCTATCACAATCCGTTTCACCTAGCCTCGCTTCGCTCCATCCCTCGAACCTGAACCGTTCCTCCTTGACTCTCTCCACTTCACCACAACTCGTTCCGCATCACACTGCTTCACCTCGCTCCATTCCACTCCATTCCGTCACGCTCCAAAGCACTGCGTCACGTTCCACCCCACTCCGACATGCTCCATTCTACTCCATTATGCTCTATTCCACTTCATTAGGCTCCATTCAATTCCATTATGCACCATTCCATTCCAATATGTTCTATTCCATTTCATTATGCTTTATTCCACTCCATTATGCTCCATTCCATTCTGTCACGCTCCATTTCACTCTGCCCCGTTCCTCTCCACCCAGCGTCTCTCTTCTTCATCCTTCCGAGCGTTCCGACCCTCCCCGCCGCCCTTTACTCCAACTGCCTCGCTCATATTCACCTCTACCTCGTCTCGCTCTCCTCCATCTCCCTCAACTTTGCCTCATCTCACTTCATACAATCCTGTCTCGCCTATTCCAATCCGTCTCGCTTCTCTCCACCCAGTATCACTCTCTTCCAGCCCGTCTCGCTTCACATCCCCCACCTCTCACCATTTTATTCCGTCTCGCTCTACTCCACCCTGTTACGCTCCACCTCATTATGTCTCTATACTGGCCGCATTGCTTCATCTCGCTCTGCTTTTCCTCATGTTTCTCTGATTTACGACACATTGCCGCTTCTCAAACGCGCGTTGCCTCTCCCGCCACTTTGAATATTTTCTCTCATCTCTGCGCGTCCGCCTTTCTTACTCCGTCTCTGTCCTTCCTCCACATATCTAGATTCAGCTCTCCCTTCCCTAATCATGGCACAAAGACTGCATTGTCCCTGTTCCTCTTTCCCGGGATCATGAGTGGATTTTGTAGTGCACTAGCCCCCAAGAATCGTTTATGCAATTGCACTTCCGTCGACCTATCCACCTGGCTATTTATCCATTGCTCCTTAACTCTCTCCTGTCTCTCGTTGTCCCTTCACTACGCCAACACGCTACCAAATCCAAACACGTTCATTGATCTGTCGGGACGATTCTGCACGCGGAATATCACGCATTGATGGCGAACAGTGAATTAAAAAGAGTCATTGTTTCAAATGTATTTCTGTTTATATGTCGTCTCAGAGCTCAATACAAGCTCTTCTCTTAACAAACTCCAGTTGTTGTTCCTGTGGTCACTTTATTATTATTATTATTATTATTATTATTATTATTATTATTATTATTATTATTATTATTATTGTATTCTTTAGTTTCTTTTCTTGGTAGCACTATCCACTACTAATCCGTATTCAATGCTCCAACTACATTCAGTATGTCGTTTTTTTTGTTTCTTTTTTAATTCTGCTCTTTTCTAGCAGATAATAGCTCATTTCCTGGCAGAAGCATTGGTTCGTTCTCCATTTCCAGACATCATTTGATCTCTATTATGCGCGTACATACACACCGAATCACAATATTATCATCAGAAGAGCGCCGTGTATTTTTATATTTTTACTTTTCTGATGTGTCTAAAAAAGTTCACGAAATGTTTTGGTTGACATGAATAATTTGTGACTGATTTAAGTCTTTCTGACAATATCTTAAATGATTTAGCATTTAATAATAATAATAATAATAATAATAATAGTAATAATAGTAAGTTTGTGTAAGAAGTTTCTAATCTGTTTTTGTTGTGTTTGTGGCTCGATGAATGTAATCGATTATGAGTAAATTTGATGTTGCATTTCCACCCAAGTTAAATTCACATTAAAGCAACACGAAACTACGGAACCGAGAGTGCTACATTCAAAACTCCTCGCGTCAAGCTTCCACGGGTCGGCTGCATTTGCAGCTGACGTGCGCTTCGTATTTGAATTTCTTCGTCGCCAGACAAAAGGACGATCGCCAGAGCGTTGCTCACATTTTCAGCTCCGGTGCCCGCCCACGCAACCGCTCTCCTTTCTTCTCTAGCCGCACACGTCAACACCACATTTACCTCCCGCAACGTCTTCCTCACTGCGCCTCACTTTTTCCCGCCACATGTAGCAGCCCCGCCCGCCCGCGTTCTTCCTCAGTCATGTAACGCGGTCCGCGCCGTCCACCGGGTCATCCCTTTGGAAAAGGACGGGCGCGGCGGGCGGTGGCGGTGCGTGGTACCGCTGACAAGCAGCGCCGCGGCATAGCGGCGGCTGCGGCGAAGGTGGTGCGTTCGTGGTGAGTTGTCGTGGTGGTGGTGGTGGAGGTTGGTCGGTGGCTGTGGCGTGCGGCAGGTGACGCGGCGTTGTGGCAGCAGGAGGCGGTGAGGCCGTGGCCGGTGTTGACGGTGAGAGCCGGATGGATGTGGCGGCGGGCGGGGTTGCTGGAGCGCCGTGATTGGCAGCGTAGCGACGGTGGCGGTGGGTGCAGTTGCCCGCGGCGCCGGTTCTGTCGTCCGCGTGGAGGCGGCGTGACTGGTGACGGTGGCGCAGGGTATAGCGATCGGAGCAGTGGCGGTGGGGAGGTAGCGAAAGATGGTGGCTGTGGCGGCCGGCGGGCGGGGTGCGACGGGTTGCCCGCCCAGTCCGGCGTTGGCGTGCAGTGCGCTCGCGTGGCCTGCCTGCGGTGTTGTGGCCACGGTTGGCGGCGGCTGTCGTAAAAATCTGCGGGTGGTACACGCGAGCGTCTCCGTGTGTGTCTCTCGGCGCCGGTGGTATTACAATGCAGCTCAAAAGTTAACCGAATATAGGAGCCTCGCCGTGACCTGCTGCCTGCGCCACCGCCGCTGCCGGTCTGCGGGCCCGACGCTCTCGCCCGCTGAATTAAATGGGCTCGTGGGCCATTGACTTTAATGCGCGCTTGTTTATGCGTCCTGCAAAGGAATGCATACAGATGTGACGGTGGTGATGGTGGCGAAGGCAGCGATGGTAACGGCGAAGGAGGGGGAGATAGTAGATTCAGGCACGTTGCGATACAACAAGGTGGTGGTGTAGAATAACACGGTAGAAAGGATGGTATAGTGGAAGGTGTGGATGGCTTACATGATGTTGTGATGCAGGTGAATAATAGAGGTAAGCAGAGGTACTCTGGGGTCTGAAGCGTCGGGAAAAGATAGAAGGGAGAAAAAGTGGCAGAGATTGTTGAGTTGGAGACGAAAGAAAGCGAGACATGGAGTAAGAAAAACTGCCCATAATCTAGTAGATGATGACAACGAGGAAATTACAAACGTGAATAGAGATAGATAATAGATAAAAAGAGGTACAGGTAGGAATGTAAAGATCAGGGGTGAGGTGGCAGTTCATGAAGAAGACACGAAAACGCGGCAATAACCAGAAACCGAGAGGGACTAGCAAAGACCAGGCGTATATACCCAAGCGTTATTTCGTTGGTAGAATCAGAGGAACAGAAATGAAACCCCCTCCAATGCAGAGGGTGGGGGTGTGGGCACGTAAATGCAACGGGATGGAGGCCGGGTATCCACGGTTGGGAGCCGGGAACGCCTGTCGCGCTATGCAACCCGCGCGGCGCAGCGTGACCTCGATACGCGCGGAAACGCTACAGCGCAGCGACGACGTGTTTTCGAGCGCACAGCCATCTTTACGCCCCACTCGACGTGGCTCGTGGACGTTAGTGTTCTGGCGCGACACACAGTGCCCCTCTGGAAAGTTGGCCGCAGAGTTCGACGAGTGTCATTGGTCGCACACAAAGCCGTAAAGGAATGTAAAATATTTGGTATTGGTACTTTGAAAAGCACGAAATAAACGTAGATTCAGCAGCAATTTTAACGATATTGCTTCACGTTCCATATAGTTGATTGAATATTATGACTTAAAAACAAACATAAAATGAACATTTAAAAAAATCAAAACATTCCAAACGATACTTGTCCTCTTTGTTGTAAAACTAAATACAACCACGCTTTCTTCATTAAATTATTTTACGATTAGACTATGCTGATATGCAATTACAATAACAGTTTAAATTTGATGAACAGTAGTTCTTCAATAAATATATTTCATTAACTTGGTTAGTTTCCACTTACCCATGACCGAAAAATGTCTGAGTGCATCTCATGAATCTCATATTTTGGTCAATCTAGGGCAACGATACAACTCGTATAAAATAAACTTTGTTTTCATTTGTTACATACCGCAAGTAGCGGATGCACTAGCGACCGTTCTGAATTCAAAAGTAGGTCAGTTCCATGGTCTCGAGGAAAGAGGCAGGGGCAACGGAGACCGTAGAAGCGGGCAGAAAAATGTGAGGAAATGAGAAACAGAATGAGAGAGATGCAGAAATTTTAATGGAAAAAAGTTAATGTAGTAAAAAAGAAGCGCATTGAAATTCCTTTCGCGTCTTCTCCACTCGTATTTTCAACGAAAGACGCTCGCGAATGTGCACTTGTTTCCACTACGCAGTGCATGCGCGTACAATAAAGCACAAATTTCTTTCAGTAAGAGTATTAGTAAAACTCTGAAAAAAATATTTTTACCATGTACTTTTTGATATTAAGTCTATTGCTTATTATTTTTCTCGTGTAGAAGTAGAAGGCATTAGATTTTCTTTAACATCATGCTAGAGTAAATTCATGTAAAGAAAATTCATAGCATACTAAGCATAAAGGGCAGAAAAGGCATACGCAAGAGGATATGAAATAACACAAGTCAGAATTAGTTCGAATTAAGTTACACATTTATTTACACATTTAGTTTAGGAGCTTGTTAATAATTATTGGATGTGAGGGATTGTTGATGTAAGGCCTTGGATTTGATCGAGCCACTTTTTAACCTATCCCCACTTTCTTTGCCACTCTCTCCTCAACAAAACGCTCTCAAGAAGCACATCCTCCCCTGTTACTTTGTTCTTAATTTTTCGCGGGACATTACGAAGCAGTTGCAGCATCTACCGTATAATTAGGAAAATTATTTCTGTTGGGAAGTGAATTTCCTCTGTTGTTTACAAGTCACGTACTTTGAAATGAGACAATATAAGTAAAAACAAAATTAATGAATGGTGTTTATGAAAAATAACATGTTTGAATTTTAATTTCAAATTGTTGATGACCAATATTGTCTCATAAATACGAATTATTGAGAAATATTATATTGAGATTATATTTTCTAATTTCTTAATATTAAGTGTATACGAATCTAATAAATCACTTGACAATAACTTACTGGAAAAATGAATCTAAGCAAATATTAACATTATTTTATTATAGCTGAAATCTAGACATTTGTCTCTTTTATTATTTTTTACATAAAACAGTTAAAAGCTATGCGACGAAATACAAGGAGAAGTGAAATATATGCAATACATGCATCAATATGTGCATGGATTCTTTATTTACAATTATATTTGAAAATATTATTTATATCCTGTTTTTCCTTTTTCCGTTTTGTGATCAGAACTTAAAAGAAGTAATAGGAGAGGAATTTCTGATAAGAATTAAAACAAAAGAAATAGAATGACAGTAGTAAAAAGAAATGAAATATTGATTATTCCAAAATTATTCATTGCCATCAATTTTTAGGGGAATGTAGGCTTATGTGAATTCAACACCACAAGTAAGGAAGGGAAAGAAAATGGCAACCGCATGCCTACGAAACACTCACCGGTTATTCAGCTTGGAAAGATATTTTCATTCGACTCGAAACATCCTCTTACTTGCGGGACCACAAGCACAAAACGCCAGGCAACAAAGAACAGATTTTGGAAAATTTTCCTTCACAAATAGAACAATAGAGAACTGGAATAAGTTGCCTGAGAGAGCTATGGAACTCTTTCCTCTAGGTGTACAAAGTTTTAAAAGAATTTAACTAAGGCCATTTGTAAAATGTGTAAGTAAGTTAGGCTTATTAAAATAGTTATTATTTTAGTTATAATTATATTTTAATGGGTATTTTTATTATTAGTATTGTGATAATCACTATTAAATGCATTGGTTTATTAAGTTTACAATTATATTTAAAGTAGTTGTTGATTTGGAGTGTATTGACGTGTGATGAAGTGTAGTGCAATAGAGAAATAGAGAAGTAACGTGAAAGTGTAGTGAAGTGATGTGAAATGTATTTATTAGTTAAAAATTCCGTTCAGGACAGTCATAAAATGTAGAGTTAATGCTGTTATTGTCTTAAAATGCTTTAAAATTACATTGTATTACTATTCCTAGTTGTAATATGTAAATTGTAGTGTTCTGCTGGGAAAAATAAATATATACATCTGCCTACCGCTTCCTGCCGCGCCTGGAAGGGGAATTCATTAATACACAATAATAATTCATTAATCGTACTCGGTGGCGCCCATGATTAACGCCGCAGCAAATTTCGTTCGCAGCATTAATTGTCGGCTCCCCCGGCGGCAGCTTTGGGGGCGACGCCGACGGGCAGAGAAAGCGATCCCCCGCGCGCAGCCTTGGCCGGTCACGTGACCGCATAAATAATTTTCAGGGGACGGACAAAAAAAAAAAAAACGACGGAGCCGCGCGACGGTCGGAGGAACGGCTCAGGCTTCCTCACCGCTTTCGCCATCCCCACCACTTTTGTTGTCCCCACCTATCCTACCCCCTCGACGTTCCCACGTCATTCGCAGTCCCCACCCCCTTTGTATCACCTTCGGTGCCCGCATCTCCTTTGCCATCCCAGCCCCTTCGACGTCCCCACATTTTTCACCGTCCCCACCCTCTTTGAATTACATTCGCTGCCTCCACCTCCTTCGCCATCCCAGTCCCTTTGACGTCCCACCGACCCCACCCTCTTTGTATCACCTTCACTGCCCTCATATCCTTCGCCATCCCAGCCGTCCCCAACCTCTTTGCCATTCTGTTACGACTACCTTCGCCGACTCCACCGCTTCCTCCGTCCCCGTTGCTCTCAACGTCCCCACTCCTTGTAACTCCCTCTTCCACCGATTCCCTCGATTTCTCTACGCCCTCGCCGCCACCCCGTCGCACCTACCGTATCCGCCACATCATCCAACTCCGAGCGCCCGCATGTCCCCGGCAGGTCCCTGGTTCTCTCCTCTCGTGGCCACCACTGCCGCCTCCCCTCCGCCTGGGACGCTGGCGGGGCTTGACAAAGATGGCGCACGCTGCGGTGTTTCTCACGCGAGGCAAAAAATGCGGCCCAGAAGCTCACGGGGGCGGTGAAGGCGGAGCCATCACGGACGGAGATACACGCCCAAAATGGTGTTATGGTGTGGTCGGGTTTTTCATGGAGAGAGCTTGCACCCACTGTTGTTTTGGGTGACACTACCACGGAACAGGGCAACGTTGATATTTCAAACACCTTCTTGCTTCCTTCTGTTGGAGAATTGGAGGAATTCGGAGATGGCGATTTCATCTTTCAACACGATCAAACACCTTCTCGTACTGCACGGCCTGTGGCGGAGTGGTTACAGGACAAAACCACCCTGTAATGGACTTGTCTGCACAGAGACCTGACTTGAAACCTATTGAACACCTTTGGAATGTTTTAGAAACCCGGCTTCGTGCCAGGCCTCAACGGCCTACATCGATACGTCTCCTCAGTGCAGCACTCCGTGAAGAATGGGCTGCCATTCCCTAAGAAACCTTCCACCACCTGATTGAAATTATGCCTGTGAGAGTAGAAGCTGTCATCAAGACTAAGGATGGGCCAACACTCTATGAAATTCCAGCATTACCCATGAAGGTCGCCACGAACTGGTAAGTCATTTTCAGCCACATGTCTGAATACTTTTTATCACATACTGCATCTATCAGAGACAACGTGAGTGATTGTGGCAAAGGCGGAGGACCCGACGTAAAGAGTATTGGAGAAAACGGAGAAAAGGTGGGTGGCGATGACGAGAGCAAACTCTGTAGGGACGGAGAAGAAGGGAAAACGCGAGGAGGAAGGAATGAAGTAGAGGAACTATGCAGAGAGGCGGCAGTAGGGGAATGTTTGTGTGAAGACGTGAACGACGGAGGCTGCGTGGGCGAAGACTGTAGTGCAAGTAACGAACTTTAAGGAGGAGGGGCGCAGCGACAAAGGCGAGAGAGGAGACAGCCAACGAGAGAGAGAATGTGACAGAAACCGCTGGAGTGGTTCCGGTGGCAGGAGCGAAAAGTCAACGCCTAGTGTTATCGGAAGGCCCGAGGTAAGTCGTAGAGATATACCAATGCCTAAGGCAGCATGGGGTAGAGCAAGACGAGGCGAAACAATTGGGTGGAGTCTTGGACAGGGGTAAGGAGGAGGTGCGAGAAGTTGCAAGGGACTAGTTTGGCTGGAAAGACCCTAAAGGCAGGAATGAAAGAGGTTAGGTGAGGCGTTATAATGGGGTGAAAGGGGCAGTGTGGAGCTATGACAGACTGAGTTGGACTGGGTGCGGGCAGGCTGAGAGGGGAAGAGAATGGTAACAGCTGAATGTGGTTAGAGCGTGTGAGCTGTGTGTGTGTGAGAGAGAGAGAGAGGGAGAGAGAGGAGAGAGAGGAGAGAAAGAGGAGAGAGGAGAGAGAGAGGAGAGAGGGGGGGAGAGAGAGGCGTGGATGTGTGGGTAGAGTAGGCGGGGCGTGGTGCTGAGCGGCGACAGGAGGAGGCGAGGCATGGAGGATGGCGAGGCGAGAGTGACGAGGTGGGGCAGGACGGGTCGTGTGTTGCGATGGAACCGAGGCAAGGAAGGGCAGCAAGGTGCATGGCGGTGTGGGTGGCGGGCCGAAGTACGTGCCTGGGCAACACGCGGTGTAGTTAGGTTGGCGCGAGGGAACGCGGGGTGTGGGGCAGTGTCGGGGCGGAGCTGGACGGGGAGGGGATGCGCGGGGCGTGACGGGGCGGGGCGGTGCGGGGCAGCGCAGGGCAGGACGGGGCAGGGCAGAGCGAGTGCCGGGCGACGCAGGGCGGTGTGAGACACTAGGAAGCTTAAAAAACCGGCGCTAGTTGTCTCGGATCATATGCTGCCGGGGGGGAGGCGAAGGGTGAGTAATTTACGGAGGAACACAAAGGCCCCTACGCTGAGAGGGCGCCCCCTCACAGTAACCCGATTTGCGCGGTCGCTGCCGCCACTGCGCGCCCGGTGCCGCCCCGCCCCACCTTGCTGCGTCATATGCCCCATCGTGTGCGGGGTGACGGAATTTGTGATTGAGAAAAACAGGTAATTGGAATGGAATATGACATATTTTAATAATTGAAAATGCTGCATCAAAATTTTGATTTTCAAAAGCTTGGATGTATGCACAACATCCAACAAGATCTTTTGTTTGAGAACAATGTACCTTAATGAAGTAATACATTTTTATAAGAACGAAATAGAAAATGAACAATAAAGTAGTTTCGCCGTTTTAATATTAGTTTTAAAAAAATAAGTCTGTAACATCTGGACTTTGAAATTGAATTGCAAATAATGTCTTGATATATTACATACCTATTTGAAAGTACGGAAAAGTAAAATTGTAAATAGTAGAGAGTGGAGATTTAGATAGAATAGAAGAATGATATTCAATGCCATCGTGTGATGATATGTTTGACGACATGAATTTTCACATTTCAATGAATTTTCAATGAAAATGTTTGTTTGAGAAATTTGCAGACAATATATGTTGGATAGGTAATAGAATTCAACGATGACTAGCTATTAATATTATTTGTATCAGCCCTGCTATCTCTATACGTAGCAAACACTTTCAGGAGCTAATTTTTTTAATACCGAAAACTATTTGATACAATCTTGTTCTAATTTAGTAGAGAAAATTTATATAGAGTCCGTAACGTTCCTGTTATCATATAATATTTTCTTAATCGTTTTCCTTACAAAACCGATCAGTCGCATTTTAAATTAATCGAAAGAGTTCGTGCACAATCTAACGTTATGAACTAATGTCATTACTTCAAAATTGTCAGTATGCGGTAATTTGTTTTTCAAAATATTTTCATAGTAGTTTTAATAAAGTAAACAAGAAAAGATGGTAGTATGATGTATGTATCGCAATTTTGAAGAATATAATATCGCCACTTAGTCACACGCTCAGTCAATTACGCTGCGAAATACGAATGTACCACAACAGTAAACAAATTGTGTCTATGGTACTAAGTAACAAATGTACTTTAATAATTCATTTGAACAAAATTCATTATGAAATTTTAAGAAATGTACATATATCCTGTCTAAATGTGTTCATTGTTATAATATATTCGTTAACAAATATTGAGTGGTATATAGAGTTTATAGCCACAAAGAAAACATGTTTAAAAGCGGCAAAATATATCCGGGGTATTTAGATTAGAGTTATAAGTAAAATCTACTCTCAACAAAAAAGAAGTAACATCTAAAAATTTAAATAGTTAATTATTAATTTAAAAATGAATTTTGGAGACAAAATGTGTATTACAATAAGATGTTAGTTGTGAATATGTAAGAAAAAGGTAGAAATTTCAAGACATTGAGAATCAACCTATCAGCTGAAATCAGAATATTAGTATTAAATCGGTACTATGCTGTATTATTCTAAGCCCTTTGGAAAAGAGAAATGTGCAAATCATATAGACTACGTAAATTTTGTACTCAATCCCAAGTTAGAAACATTTTATACTTTTTTGAAAAGCTGCATTGCGGAACGACAAGAGATAGAAAGAAAAGAATAGAAATGAGAAAGAAACTGGTTCGTCGTAAAAATTCCGGACAAAACTTATTTCGTTAATGTTTCTTTCTTATCTTTCCTCTATGCGCATCATTCATAGAAGAAAAACTGATGGTTTTTTAAAATTGTTCTTTTTCCGTACATCAAAATCTTCTCTATTGTGGTACTATGTCAACAATGTGAGTGTTTCGTGTCTCGTGCTTCGAATATTTTGTGATTTATTTTTGATGGATGTACATACCAGGTCGTTACATACGGCACAGTCACATGGAGTATATATATGAATACAGTACATTCTGATAAAAATATTATGAGGGGTGGTATAAGATGTTTGAATTGACAAACCACATATTTAGGAATCCTTAACCCGTTATGTAAACGCCGTTACATTGGAGAAAAATATGGAGTGAACAAGGCGTAGCTCAAAAAATCACATTTTCGACTCTCATTTCCAGTCGTTGCTCGTCAAAATTGTCTCTTCCTTCCTCTGGGATCTACGTCTCACCTCCAGTGAAACGCCGCCCCTCGAAGTAGAAATCAGAACGATACCAACGTTCTCGGAAGCGTAAAAGCTGCTGGTCGTCAGCCAGCAGCACTCAACCGCCATCTCAGCCTCCTCCGCAACTCCTCCCATCGTCACCACGCCGTTGCCACTTCCATTCCGCTACCAACGTCCACTTCAGCTCGCCGCTCTCACCGTCGCCTGCACCAACGCCCCGCAATCATCAGGTCGTCACTCCCGACTACATCGCAACCACCGCATTTCGCTTTCTCACTCCGCTCTTTTTCTTCTTCTTCTTCTTCTTCTTCTTCTTCTTCTTCGTTTTATTTTTTTGTTCTTCCATATTTTTAAATGTTCATTTACAGAAGCTTCCATTTACATTTGTTAGTTATTCCCCTCTATGCCTTCCTTTCTCTGATTCCTCCCTAGCCTCAGACTCTCTCACCTCTCGCTTTACTTCTGTTCATCCACTTCTCGTTCGTACTCCCTCTCCTCCATCCTAACCTTCACCTCCTCGTTCTCGTTTTTCCCTCTGCCCGTTTGGACTTTCCGCTCCTTCTTACCTCTTTGTTCTGACATCCACGTTCCTCTGTCTCATCCGCCACCTCTCCGTTCGAACCCCCTCCCTTTCCCTTTGCGACTACCACCACCACCACCGCCATCATGCAACTCCTCGTCGCCGCCTCTGACGCAATCTTAATCCCTCCTCCTCCAGCATTCCACTGCCACAGCTCCCGTCATCACCTCCACCCCTCTCACCCTACACCCACCGTCACCCCGCCCGAGGGCCTCCCCCGCCGTGCGAGCGGCCGCTTGATTGAAGGTATCGCTGAAAAACCGATACGCCTGACGCGGACAGTTAATGGACTCGTTTCCTCTCCGAACTTTTCTCCTCTCTCTCTCTCTCTCTCTCTCTCTCTCTCTCCCATCTCTC
This sequence comes from Gryllus bimaculatus, assembly GCA_017312745.1. Classification (NCBI taxonomy): domain Eukaryota; kingdom Metazoa; phylum Arthropoda; class Insecta; order Orthoptera; family Gryllidae; genus Gryllus; species Gryllus bimaculatus. Next base: position 15,860,767 of record BOPP01000010.1, on the reverse strand, counting down.
TCTCTCTCTCTCTCTCGCTTTTCTCTCCTCGTTTCCCCTCCCCGCCACTCGCGCCCGGCTGAGCAAGCCAATAAAAAGCGATATTTTCTTCGCGAACGGTACGTACGGGCAAAATTTAGAAAGAACGGCCCTGCGGAAGGTGTCTTTCTGGCTGCTTTGTTTGTGTAATTTTGTTTCGGAAAAAAGTAAAACCTCGTTGATTACTGAGAGGACCGTATTAGATATTGGAAGCATAACAAGCACTTTGCAGCTTAAAGCAACGCGAGGCGATTAGCAAATTGACAGTCATTATATTTGAAGGGAGAAAAATAAATAGACATGCAAGATGATATAATTGGATGTCGAGATCGTTTTGATGCACGCTTCTTCACCTTTTCAGTGGAAATTATTTAAATTACACATCAATTTATTAATTAAAGGCTTGAAAGACAAAAAACGCTATTGTAAGTGTCTCAAAATTATAAGACATTGAGAAAACGTCGAGTGAACATTATACGAAAGTATTTTTATTGATTTAATCTAATTAATAAAATTAAATTTAAATATTAATAAACATTAATTTATAACATATTATAATAAACATTCTGCTGTTAAAAATACAATACGTGGTTTTAATAATAACTGTTGAGTTAAAGTTTTTTTATAAATGGTTTACGGGGTGGTTCTGGGACGATTTTTCAAAAATTGTATGAGTATTACAACAACAGTATCAAAACGTTCCTAGTAAGACAATAGAATTATGATTCAAGACGGAGAATTTAGATTCTGTTGAGCGTCTATTATTTTTACTTCTCTCCAACTAGTTTTTCTGCAAGTAAATATAAAGTAAATATAAAGTAAAAAATATTTGAAAACGCAGGAAATGCATTCTTAAGATTTTCAATGAATTCATTTGATACTCTTTGCAGTAATTCAGCAGAGCTAAGCATTTGACTACTACAATACTATTGTATCGTAAATAAAGTTCAAAGATAATAGGCGTTCTAAGACAATACGAGCAGCTATTGTGTATTTTTATAGTTTAAATTATACAACTTTGACGCAGAGAATTTCTTCGAATTCACGAATCTTCCTTGAACGGACTTTTGCAAGTATCCATAAAACCTGTCGGAAGACAACTTGTGATTAGCTTCAGCATCGCGCTTTCCTCCGCAGGGCGGTTAATGACAGCCAGCCAACTATATCTTCAACTTGTTGAATGGAGCCGTAAGCGCGTCAGTTATGCCCTCGCAGAGCGAGCGCGGCTCGTGGCATCGATCGGGTCCCGCGATTCGAATTCCGCCATCGGAAAGTTACGCGCGCGCTCCTGCGGCGGCAAAGTGTGCGTCATCCCTCAACCGCCGCGCGGGTAGAAGCGCGGAGAAAGATGGCGGGGGGCGGTGTAGAGCTGGGTGTGAGAGCGGGACGTGGCAAGCGGCGGGGACGATGGCTGGGGGGCGGCTCGAAAAGGCGGGCGCGAGGGAGAGGCGTGTGTGCATAAGCAGGAAGGCCGGGGTGCGGAGTTGGCGACGGGGCAGCGGGGTCGCCGGGGCAAGGTGGCAGTGGCCCATTCTGTGTGGGGTTGCGTGGGGTACTAGGGAACGGCGCCGATGACGTCGCCTGCCCGGCGGGGCGACGGGGGCGGAACAAACACTTGGGTGCGCTATCAAACCAGTCGCTGGGATGGCAGGGGCGCCGCGGGGCCAGCGGTCGGGTGGCGGGGCGGCGAGGGACGACGGGGCAGCGGGCGGCGGGGGCGGCGGGGGCGGCGGGGCGGTGGGTGCGGAGGTTGATATAGGGGGCGGTAAGGCGCAGTGCGTGGCGTGGCGGGGGGTGGGGGACGGCGGGGGTGGCGGGGCGGTGAGTGTACGACGAAGTGGCGTGATGGCGACGCCGAGGAGTCGTGAGGGGCGGAAGAATCGCGTCAGTGAGGGCGAAGAGGAGGAGGCAACCGAGCGGCAACTTCGCGGCAGATATTTCTCACGAGGCAAATCGTTGCAGCTTTGAGGCCGCGGGGCACGGCGAGTAACGTGTTTCGACGTTGGCGGCGGCGCATGCAGCTAGAAGACGTCAGAAGGCGCGCGTCAAACGGACGTCCGATGAGGCGGAGGGTGGGAGATGGAGGAAGGGGGGGGGCTCGCTGGTCCGGCTGTTATGGGACACCAGTCGAAGGGTTCGTGGGGATCGCTGGGTCACAACTGGTGTTTTAATTCAATAGAAAAGAGACAGTGCATTATGGGTGCTCCAGCCGTCGTCTGCTTCTGCGTATATTGCTGAAAAAGTTCGAAGTGCTCGTTACCGAGTTTAAACCTAAACACTGATTGGCATTCTGTGTTTCAAAGAAGACAATCACGTAGTGCAAACAGGATTCTGTTATACATAGTTGAGTGTAACTTTTGAACTGTCAGAAAATATTAAATTGAAAAACCAATAACATAAATGCAGATTAAAAATAAATGGAGAGCCAAGACGAATCTGCTCATAAATTAAATGAGCAATACTTGAAATTACTTGCATAAATAACCAAACAACGACAGTCGTACGACATTACCGCAGTAAGTTTCAAGTGCATAGTTATTGTAATTGAAGTAACTCTCAACTACATACAATAATACTTACATTAATGTCTGCTGAAGAGAACGTTTTACTCTTGCATTCGTTTCAACTAGCAAGATAATCTCAGCTATCTGAAAACATTTTAACACTTTAATTTACCAAATAATTAAAATGCATATTATTCATAACCCTATGACAAGCTTCAATCTATTTGATAATGTAAAATAATACGTTTCGTACGAACATTAACAAATATGTGGAAAGTTTAAATTACCTTCTCATTCAGCGAGAACGAGTGCTAAAACAAATAAATTAATACTATGAACCTTGATGCAAAGTTACATACTGCAGTCTAGAGAAGGTTGTCACGAATGGACAATGAGTTCAAGAATTTAAGGAAATTAGTCTGGCACGTATCAGGGCGAGTGGAAACAGGGAGAAAGCACTTCAGGGCGCATGGTGAGAGCGTCACATCAAGGATTTGCAGAAGGGTTGATAGGCAGTCAAGGATCGCAATTGTGGAAAGAAACGAGATAGAATTCCTGAGCGGTGTGGAAATCAAATTGGACAGCTTCGAACTCGTGCAGTCTAGTAAGACACACAAAGAAAACGTAGGCTGGAAGGACAAGCGAAAGCACGACGAATTTCGGAGAATTCACAACGAAGGGCAACGCGGGATGGGGGAGTAGGTTTTCAACAATCGGACGTATGATAGGTACGGCGTTGCCATCGCCATTGTCAGAAGTCGTGTCGAATATGGAGTCTGGACGGAGGCAAAAAACCAGCATTGACAAGGCTGAGCGCAGTTTAAGCAAATAGATAGCGGACCTTTCTACTGCTAGAAGAAGAAAGAAGGGTGTTGGTGAAAAAATAGAAGTAAAAACGTGGTGAGGAGTGTGTGCAGTCCCATCGAAACACAGGTCGCTCAGTGATCTGCCGTCCTCCACGTGCGCGGCGCGAGAGGCGCGCCGCACTGCCTGTATTGAAGGATGCTCTTTGGACAAATCCGGGCGCGCGGGCAGTCAACGTCTTCGGCGTCGGGGCCGGGGCGGCGCGGCTCGCGGCTATCCGGCCGGTAGACACAGGGGTCGCGCGCTGGCGACGATCTGCCCAAACGAGCCCGCGTTTCATCGAGCGAGAGGAGAGGGACATGGAACCGAGGTAAATCCGCCCCCCGTCCTC
>BOPP01000010.1:15834754-15847665 GCA_017312745.1 Gryllus bimaculatus | reverse complement strand
GGGCGGGGCGGAAGCTGAAGGGCGGGCCTCAGCGGCGGCGGCCGGCGCAAATCGCCGAGTGCCACTCAAGAGTAGGTCGCTAGCCGCGCCGCGCCGCCTCGCCCAAGAGAGAGACGAGGCGAAGTCCTGCCTCTTTGCCATCGCCCCTGTCCTTGTGAAACGTCGCGCCAGCTTCCCCGCGTCGGCCGCCGGCGTTCCTCTCTCTGCCACCCCTGCCAAAGGCTAACACCGGGTGAGTAGATATAAATGCGCATCGACCATCGGCAGCCTCCGTCGCCCCCACCACCGCCTCACATCGCACCCACCATCACACATTCCGTCGCATCCACCGTCGCTCCCACTATCCCCCCCAATTTGCAAACCCGTCGCACCCCAATTGCTTCCCTCCCCCGTCGCAATCACCATCGCCCCCACCATTGCACCCCTGCGGTATCCACCTACGCCCCTCCCCTCGTAGTCACCGGTGCGCACTCCTCACCGTCATAACTGCCCAGTCACATCCCCGGTCCGCACCCAAATGGCACCCTCTGTCCCTTTCGCCCGCACCCTGCCCTTTACCACACCGCCACGCCATCACTGCCATCCGCCGTCACCACTTTCTATCACTGCCGCGGCTTTTCTCACCACCCTTCCACAGCCTCCGCCGTCGCCACCTCTCCCTGCGTACCCGGCACCCCGTTTCAACAGCGCAGCCCTCGCCATTGCCGCCTTCGTTCGTTTTTTTTCCGCGTCTCTTCTCGACGCCGGCACCGGCCGCCGCGCTCTTCGCCATCGCCGACGCCACCGGGCGGCAAAATGGAGCTGGACGGCAGAGAGGTGGGAGTGGGGTGGGGCGGGGGCGGGGCGGATGTAGCCGGCAGGGAGCGCGACCGCAGCGCGCCGCCGCGGGGCGATCCGGGCACGGCGGCGCGCGGCGGCCGGCGACGACTCTTGTGGACGTCGGCGGGGGGAGGTGGAGGGGCCCGTCGCCGCTTCCAGCGATCGCTTGTCGGCCGTGGTATGCGCTGCGCAGGCAACTCGCAGTCTTTTGATGGGCGATGGTAGAGGATGCGAGATGGCTGGGGAGAGGCGATGTGTGGGGACATCTTATGTTGGGTTGTTGAACATTCGTTTCATTTGGGCGATTTGGTGCGGGTTTGGTTCGCGGTGCAGTTTTTTTCTCGTTTTTCTTAATCTTGTTTTTGCTTTGTCTTGTAGTTGTTAATGTAATAGCTCGTGAGCTTTAGCCTACGATTTTTTTTAAATCCGGGTATATAAAAATTAAATTATCAACGCTACAATTTTGTAAATCCTGAATTTTTAAAATAATCCAAATACCAATATAAACGCAATTTTAATTTGTATTGCATTACTAGTAAAGGCACATTTAATTATTTCATTAATGAACATTTTCATACAGTGGAATAGATGTAATTATATAAATGGTTGTATTTACATATGTTTTGGTAAGGATTTATTATTTTCCTGCCCAGAAATTTCGAAGACTTGTTATTTTCTTCTTTAATTTTTAGGGAAAAGGTTAGAATTATTAGATATTTCATTATCAAGAATGCTGAGTCAAACAGGTTAGATCTCTAAATAGAAGTATACGCGGACAACTACTCATAGCAAATTGCTCAAATAAACAAAGAATGAAAATATGTAATTTTTCCCACCACTAATGCTAGAGAACCTTTTACAACCTTAGACAAACTAATTTTGCAAAGTAAATAAATCGGTAGATTAATTTATCATGTTCATTATATTTATATAATCCATGATCTCACACAACACAGGAGCAAATTCCAACAAATGTTATCTTTTTCATATAATTCGCATCTTTAACTGAATGAGTATCTTACGGAAACGTCGCCGTTAATTCGCCTGGGCAAATACCTTCAGGGGTTGAGAGATTATCTCAGTCGCACATTAGGAACGAGGGAGACTTTGGAAGCAGGTGCTCCATTCCTAATTGCTACAAATCCTTAACATCATCCTAGCGGTTGGGAAGTCGCCCATTAAAGTACAGGTTCTCAGGTCCTGGGATTAGGCCTGGGCTCGCTCCCGCTTAACTGTAAAGTAACTTAATAAAAAAAACCCATCTCACGCCCCCGCCCACGCCGCCGCAGCGCCCCGCGATCCACTCTCTGTCGGTGCCCTCGACGATCGTCCCGCCGCCGCCGCTCGTTCTTGTATATGAGGCACATTGTCCCGCAAACACTGGTGTGTGCCAAGATATAATAGCCAGAAAACTATAACGTACAAACGCAAAGAATACTATAAATTTAAATGTACTAGGTGAAGGTCTCATATTTTGACAGAAATATCTCGAGGAAGTTTGTAATTTGTAACTGAAGACTAAGAAAACATGAAAACTATTATTGTTTTCTTCTTCTTCTTCTTCTTGATGATGATAATAAAAATAATAATAATAATAATAATAATAATAATAATAATAATGATATTATTATTATTATTATTATTATTATTGAATACTCGCTTAGCACGATATTTCCAGTTAATATTTTCAAGGTAAACATTTTTTACAAATTTTGCTATGCACGTTCTTATTGAGACATTTTTTCCATTTAAACTTGCCTAACTTATCCATCACTGATCATGGAAATGTATCGATAGAAATGTTTCTTAAAAATGTATGTTAAGTTAAAGAGGTACATTTAATAAGTGTCAATCGAAAAGATTTATCTGACCATGTACCAATTGGTGGAATTTGGAATTTCGCATTAGTAGGCATCACGGTGTGCAGTTGTGTATGGCAAATTACATATCTCTCAAGATGCTGTCTGGTATTCAAAGAACGAAGCTCAACCCTTTATTGTCCACACAGAAGCTAACAAATATTTTTCAGAATGTACAGTGAATCTGGAAATTTTAAAAATCATCCTTTGCCCTTGTTTATTTGGAATCAAACGAGTACTCTCCCCATTAAAATGCCCATAGAGAATAATTATTTGTTACTGTTATATTTATACAACTCTTATATTTATTTTTGTTAAACAAACAACACAGCAGCAGCAGCAGTTGTTCGGAGTGCGCACGTTGTTGATATACCCATTCTTTTGGACAAGAGGTACATTCAAAATAAAAAGTGGATCACACCTGTTCAGCTTGCAATACCGTCCTCGTCCTCGTCAGGTATAGTTAAACTAAACCCACACCCTAAATCAAATGAAAATGAGCTTAACTCGTTTTCGTAAAAACGGGATATGTAGTAATAAACGGTGTTGTCTCTTCATTCTATTAGACTAGTCACTAGATGGAGCTTTCTCGTGAATCTTGTTCAAGCGCACTGGTGATATGACTACTCAGGTACCTCTACGCCCAGTACCTCTGATCCGGAGGTTCTAGTTTGGAGTCCCGACGGTAGCAGCATTTTTCTATACTATATTAACAGCTACGACGAAATCAGTCGCTCTTTGGAATATAATTCTAGCAACCGGCTGTTCTGATCAGTAATTTTCGGAGGTTTCTCCGATCAATACCAGGTGAAAGCCCGAGCAATACCCTAACAAAAGGGAAACGGACCGCGCGCAATCTTTCCTTCCTCTTGCTCACCCAACCACCTCTCTTGCCCCTCACTCCTTATTTCACATGTAGTACACTACCACACCTGCCGAGAGACCGGTCCGGCTGGGGTGGTGCTCCGCTGGTGGGAGCTCACTAGTTATCTCGCAGCAACGAACGATCGCTTTCCATCGTCTTCATTGAGTTCTGTTCAATGGCACTTCACATCTTGCTAAATGGCAGTGGGCCAAAACTGATCTTGCTGATAATACATCTGACGTGGTTTGTTTCTTACGCTCTAAGCAACACCCAAACATTCGATTCAGTTGTGAGCAAAGTATTGAGTCGTACAGAAGTATATATCATTTACGTTTGCATTTTTATTCTGCTCATGTGTGTCATTTATTTCTTCTCACTCTTGAAATAACGTACCTTCTTTCTTCCCATAATCTGTAGACTATTGTCCAATTCTTTACTTACTTCCAAATAAATTATCTAATTTCCTATTAATTTACGCTTTACAAGCTTCCTTTCGTTTATATTTTACTCGAAAGTTTCTTCATTCACCGTAAGCGTTTTTTATATTTGTATTTTACATTATTATTGGCGCAAGCAGAATTTTTAAAAATAAATTTATATTATCCTGAATTAAAACTCTATTTTTACTTTCTTGCAATTTCATTGTAAGAAGAAAAAGTATTCTAATCGTTCGCCGGAAAACGGCAATTTTTTACTTGTTGATTTATAGTTATGTATTATAACTTCTTTGAGATATTCAGTGACTTTCGTTGCTAAAGGAAATTAATAGAAAATGAGAAGAATTTCAGAAGAAAATTCAGAAGAATTTCTGAATATGAACCACTGGATTGGAGGAGCGCTGAAGCCTCACGAGTATCTCCATCTCCTGGGGTCCGCTATTGCCCATTGTACATCACAATTCGGTCTTACTCCTCTTCCTACCAAACTATCTATTGCGTCTCCTCCATCCCTCCGAACCTCTCTGCTCCATCTTACTTTCCCTCCACTCAAACATACCACAGACCTCGATCTCCTCTTCTCCCGCTCTAGTGGCGATCCAGTGAGCCCCGCTGCCGACCAGCCTCCGTAATAATTAGAGCTACGGTGGCGACGGCGGATGAAAAGGGACACAGTAGGCTGAGGAGGGGGAAAGGGTGGAGAGAGGGGAAGAGGGAGGGAAAGGGGAGGGGGAGGGGAGAGGGGACGGTGGCCGGCTGGCCCTTTGGAGAGCCGATTTACTCGGCAATCGCCCCGCTCGTTAATCGGCTCCCTCTGACGACAGCCACCTCCCCTCCTCTCCCCTCCCCTCCCCTCCCCCTCCTCTTTCTCCCGAGTCAAAGTCGCGCGAGCCGCAGAGGGCCTCGTCGGTGGCTCGAAAACGACGAGGGCGCCAGGCGGCGCGGCCGGCGGTGGGGCCAAATTAGGCCCCTGGAGCCCCCGCCCCCCTCTCACCCCACCCCACTTCTCGCCCGACGCCCCCGCTGCTGCAAACGCGGCGAAGCCCGGGTCAAATTCAGAGGTCACACGACGACCTTTAATGTTGGCGGAAGTCAGAAACAAGCACCGGTATAAGGGGAGGCTTATTAAAGAACAGGCAACCTCGTTGGGTGCTTGTTTTGTACGTCAGGATAGTAAGTGAAATGATAATGAAAATATTGCCTGGTTTGAGGATATTTTGAGAGAGTGTTTCTGATCACTATGGAATTTCACTGAGAGAGCAGCGAGTTTGTTTTTAAAGCGACAATGACTCATTTAAGTATTGTATTTGAGATAATTGAGAAAATTACTGAAAAAACTCCTGGAAAACATTTTGCATTTAAGTAAAGTTAAAAATAAATTCCTTTATCACTTATTCAATTTTAAAAATATAATAAGTAAAGTTTAATAATAATAATAATAATAATAATAATAATAATTAGTTGTGTAATGTTTAGTATATATAAAGTTGATAATAGAGTAAGACTAGATCATATATCCTGGGAGGTTAGAAACTGTCAGTCATGAAGTTAGAGTCTAGAACAGGATGGAGAGCGAAACTGAATCCTGTAGAAACGTTGCAACGATGGTGGATATGATGAGTGCAGTATCACAAAGGCGAAAGAACTGTATACCGTGATGGCGGTGGTGGTGGTGGTGGTGGTGGTGGTGTTGGTGGTGATGTCAGCCTTCGTACCCTGAAGGGAGTGAGGTTAGGGAACGTGAGGCACATTTTAATTTTCTTTCTTTTCTTTCCTTTCCATTTTATTTTTGTCGCACTCGCGATTCCCCCCGAACTTAAAGGAGATAAGGCATATATCATCCTGAAAATGTAGATTTTTGCATTGTTTGTGGCTTGTAGTAGTCTGAAGAAAGAATCTTACATTTGGAATTCGATAATTTTGTTGATGAGCAATTGAAATTTATTACTGAAATCGATTCAAGCCCAAGAAAAACACATGCTTTAATTTTTTGTGTTGGGTAAAGAATTTAAAGCCAGCTCATATTTCTTCGTGTCCCATATTGTATCTTTGCAACGGTGCAAACTAACGATGTAGTTCTAAAACCCCTGAAATAAATCTACCTGAACAGTGTTTTCGTATTTTTCCAACGCTCGCAATGTAGAGATGGCAATTATGATAAAACAAAGTCAAATTCAAAAATGCATACAATGTCGGAACAATTTGCTCAAATGCATACTAGATAACGGGTACATCGTTTAGTTTGTTAAATAACGTACAACAAGAAATACAATATTTCCCGCGAACTTACAGCAGGGAAAAATGTTTGCACTCTGGTAAGAAGAGATGTTGCTGAAAGTTCTTCTTGGAAGGTAATAGTACTGAATGATGGAGAGGGTTATGGAAGTAAGAAATGAGCAATTACGATGACAATGAATTGTAGCTATTATGATAAAACAATGTCAAATTAAAAAATGCATACAATGTCGGAACAATTTTCTCAAATGCATACCTGATAACGAGTACATCGTATAGTTTGTTAAATAACGCACGACAAGACATACAATATTTCCCGCGAACCTAGAGCAGAGAAAAAATGTTTGAACTCTGGAGAGAACAGATGTTGCTGAAAGTTATTCTAGGCAGATGATGGTACTGAATGACGGAGAGAGTTATGGATGTAAGGAACGAGGAATGTCAATGGTTGAAAAAGGAATGCGTGGTAATGGTGCTATCCTCAGCTCAGGTACCGAGGTAAGTAGCAGAGGGGGGGCAGGACACAGCCCCTGCGCAGGGACCTTCGGGTGTTTATGAAGTGATCCACAGACCGCGAAGAGGCTCATTTGCGGCGACGGCGTTGGGGAGATAATGGAAATTTGTGGGTCCGAGGTGGGAGAGCGCAGGGAGAAACGAAGGTCAGGGTGAAGATTGCGGGGCGTGTGGGCAGCTGGAAATGATTATGCAGGAGGGAGCGCGACATTACCGAAAGAGGGACCGGGGGGGGGGAGTGAATATGTCGGGATGAATGGTGCACTTAATGACACATAAAGTGAACTGGGAAACGGAGGGCCATACGAGAACACAACTCAAACAGAGAAGATACAAGAGTGTGGCAAGACATTAAAGGAATTTGGGGGAAATTAGTGTAAAATGTTAGAGGAAATTGATAAAAGTTAATGGTAGAAAGTTAACACAGTTTGGGTTACGATGGTGCGACAAAAGGTTTAACTATATATAGGAGTGTATTTAAGTAATTTGATACTACGAACATACTGAAATAAATATATTCCAAGAAACAAGCGTATGAATACAGTTTGCATAGTGTCACATAGTAGCATTATCAACGATATCAGTTTTTTCTTGAGTGGGATGGAAAGAAATATGAATGTCTTCAAAAATCTGAGTTAACAAAATGATGTGAATGTGTAGAAGTAATATATGAAGAAAAGTCAGTTGTAAGAGATATGAGGTAGGGCAAGAATAAAGAAAATTTGGAATAAAGTGTAGATGGACATGACTGAAAAATAAAGAAAAGTGTTAGCACGGGGAGATGACTATTAGTTGTACGAAAATAACAGGCTACAAGAAGAGATGACAGTGACACAATGACAGTGGTTGAACCCAGCATGAGGTCATACTTAAAGGAAAGTGGCAAAATGGCAATGTGAGATTACTCGTATTACCAGAAACACGCCTAGAAGACAGTAATAAAAAGCGTGTGGCGACAGTCGTCGGTCACAAACTAGAGTACAAAGCAGACAGGCAGCGCGGAATCGCCGTGAGCGGCAACAAGAGAGCAGGCTGGAAGCAGGTTGTGGCGCGGAAGGACGGGGCGGGACGCAAAGTGGCGAAGGGGTGCGGAGGGGCTGTAGGGAGGGGCGGGTTGGGGAAAAGAGCGAAGTGGGGGCCGCCGTTGTGGAGCGGGGTGCGAGCGGGCTTGGGCGGTGTGGGGCAGGGAGGAGTGTTGACCCAACAACACTGCGGAATGTTGTGAGGAGAGGCGGGGTGGAAGGTGCGCGGCGTGGTGTGGCGGGCGGGGCGGGTGGGGCTGCGGATGGACGGAGCTCGAAGTGGTGGGTGGAAGGGGCGTGGTGTGGCTTGGTGTGTGTTGAGGAGCGTGCGGCGCGGGGGCTGGAGCTGATGTCGGGCGGAGTGGGGCGTGGTGGGGTATTGTGAGACGGAGTGGGGCGGGGGGGGTGTAGAGAGGAGCGTGGCGGGGTGTTTGGAAACCGTGAGCATGGCGGGATGTTTTGTGGCCGGTGGGACGCGGATGGTGGAGCGCGGAGTGGCGGCAGGGAGGGGCGTGGGTTGGCGTTTGCGGTGGCGGGTGTTGAGGAGCGTGGCCGGGGCGGGGCGGGATGGAGCGGATGTCGGGCGGAGTGCGGCGGGCTTGGGTATTGCGAGACGGAGTGGGCTGGGGAAGCGGGCGGGTGGAGAGAGGGGCGTGCGGGGAGTGGCGGGGCGGGGGCGGGGCGGGGCGGGGCGGGCGGGGCGGGGCGGGGCGGCGGGGGCGGGCGGCGCGGGCGCGAAGCTGTGCAGACGCTCGCCTGAGCAACCGCAGCGGGCCATTCTTCCCTCGGCGCTTTGTCTTGGCTGTGAATTATTGAGCATATTGTTAGCGAGGGCCCCTTAATCTGGCGCGCTTTAAGTATTGTGAACGCCATATAACTTTTCATTATCACGTTCTACACCAGCCACCGCCCCCGCTCCCGCCCCCCCCCCGCCTCCGCCCGGCTGTGCGTGTTGTCGCCTTCCCCCTCCCCTCCCCACCCCCGCCGGCGCTTTCTCAAGAGAGGCAAAACCGCCCAAGCGCTTTTCTCGTCTGTTCCTTGGTGGCGCAGGGCGAGCCAAAGAGGTGGCTTCTTCTGTTGGGGCAGAAGAGATCCACATTGAACAAGGGATGCGTTCTTGTTTTTGAATTTGCGATAGTCCATTTGAATGCGGCTGGTGTTGCTTTACATTCACCTTTTAAACAAATCTGAAGTTAAAGTTTCTTTCATGTTTTTGTTATTTTATTTAATAATTTTCTTATCTAGTGATTTTATTTTTTAATTAATTACTTTTTTAGTGATTGCCCTTTCCATTGTATTTATTAGTTTATTTATTCGCTATTCTTTTTAATTGAATTGTGCTTTTTTTAATGGATACTTCGTTACAAATATTAAACAAGTTAAATATTAAGCACATGGTTCTGTGAGGATTGGCCGAATGTCTTGGAGTAATTACTTAGGCAATACCATAAACTTTGAAATTGAAACCCTCGAATTCATTTCAGATGCTCTCTCCGCTGTTTTAAACCACGAACAGTATGGCCAGGAAAAAATCTTTGATGTCGTTGCGTTTACTAGCTGTATGGTCTATCAGGTAAACGTGTCTTGAAATAGTACTCATGTGACACGAACTGGTAACACGAATACATACATACATACATACATACATATATATATATACGTGTATATATACGTGTCATAACAAAATAAATATTGCATGCACTATTTTTCATAAAACTTCGTCTAATTACAACAGTCTTTTTGTAATGTATCATATGAAGAGACAACTTGACGAACCAATCTTGAGTCATGAAAAGCTCTGTTAGTATGCCATAAGTTTAGTAGGCTGGAGTTATGCTGCGCAATGATTTAAGAAACTAAAATGCTTGTTAATTAATGTTGGTATGGGAAGTAGAGGATCGTGAAACGACGGGCACAATAACGGAAAATGCAGATAACAAGCACATTCGTAGTAAAATTGTCCAAAATAAAACAAATTAATACTCAGTATTTACATTTTGTATTATATAATTCACATTTCCCAAAATTAAGCAAATCTAAAAGAACAACTGACTATGTACTGAAGCACGTGTTTGAAGACTAAATTTTTTCATAACAAAATCAGAGATGAATCACAAGATGTAGCCAAAGTATAAAAATATTGAATAACGTATGATATATAATATAATATAATATAATATAATATAATATAATATATTATAATATAATATAATATAATATAATATATAATATAATATAATATAATATAATATAATATAATATAATATAATATAATGTAATACAATATAATATAACATAAAGTAATATTGTATTATCTCCAGTTATGTATAAAACCGAAAATGTTCGCACGATCGCGTTCGCATATCTCTGACGATTTTTTGACTTTATGTCACTTATCATCGATGCAAAAATAGTAGCAGAAACCATGTAAAAACAATTTAATAACGTTTGCTCAATCATTCGTGTAATTGCTATTCTCTTACAATCCTCGTTCACGTCCATGATTTCAGCGTTTGCAGTGTGGTATTGCTAACCAGTGATCTCAAATACAACGTAAAATGTATTATATATGATATTCTCTTCTTCAAACAATATCATATATCTACAAAAATATGAGATTTTTTACAATTTCATTTATACCGCATCAGTGCACAGATGCTTTTTGTAATTTTCGGCGTATGTTTGTGCTCGCTAAACACCAATGTAAAAAAATACGCTCTTCTCTCGTTCCAAAATTGGCTTCACGATCTCTACTTCAATAAACCTCTGCTCCTCAGCTCTCCTACATCCTCGCAGTATCCCACGGCCAGTACGCAAACGCTCGTTCCCTGTCTGGTTGCATTTCGTTCGGGTTTGCGAGCACTTTTCGGATCGAGTTGCAGAGTGCAAATGCACCGGAGTTGTTACCTCTGAATGCGCTGAAGCAAACAGCCGAGTTTGCATCTCTCGTTGTAGATACAACGTATGCCACTTTCTCCGTATTCATTGCGCTTTGTCGGAACTTCCGATTATAACTAGACGGTTATTTGATTCTTTGCCCTGTAGTGTTTGGGAATATAAGAAGCAATTATTATATCCAATTCTTGTTTTCATTCTCTATTTAATATTTGTTAAAGTAGGTGTTTCCATTTCAAAAAGCATCAGGTAAAGGACGATACCTAGATCAGAGATTTATGAAAACTTCACGTATTTATATTTTTTCCATATTTACAACATCGAGTTTTGACTATAACCAGTAGGTAAATCTGGAACCAACAAGTTTAGAACTTGAACGTCTTTGTATTTTACTACGTGTACTGGGTGAAATGTTATTTCAATATTTTTTATCATTAGATTCTCAGTATTAAATTGTATAATTGTTAAATTCCTTCACAATTGCCGTCAGGTATTGTAACTCGAAATTATTCAATGAATATTTCATCTGACATATGATTATTGTAGTTAGTGAATACCTGAAGTGTCAGATACTTTTTGCCACTACAAACTCTGTTGCAGTTAAACGGCAGTAAAACATCTATCCTTGCCGATTTAACAGCTGTTTGTACCAAGCAAACATGCATTTTTACCTATTTAACTTGTTTTGTACCGCATTACTTGGGGACATCTAACGAGGGGTAAAAATTCCTCTAAACATGTATGATGAAATATAATAACTGAATATATGGTAAAATACATATTTTCTTGTTTGAAAGTTTTTCTCTTTTACCCATTTTGTAGGATTTACAAAAAAAAATTGCCAAAAGAACTGAGTTTAAGTATACTAGTTCATACTCCACTACTTCGGAACAAACTAATAGGAAACGTATTCGAGAGTACAGGTCCGAGGAACGGAAAACAGTGATCACGACTATCTTATATCTGTCAAGGAAATGGATTACCCTTATAATTTTGTAGTAATTAACCCAAAACTAATGGTCAGAGAGGCCAGGTGTTAGCGTTAACGCATAAGTTTTAGGAAATAACAAATCGAATCTAATATGTACTGTGAGACACATTACTGCAAACTTCAAGTTGCACCGAATTAGCAAATCTCGCAGATATTAGCAAAGTTTACAAAAATGAAATAAATTTATCCAAAGTTGAGTGCGAAACGTTCACTTTTAAAATATTCCCTTTAACATCCAAGAACTGATACACGAAAATCAGTTTCGGTCTGCGTCATACAAAATAGCACCAACTCATGTCTAAATAATTTGTAAAAAATAAATTGTAAAAATAAAAATTTTAACATAATTTATAAAAAGTGTGTAAGCTATTTCCTTGGAACAAATTTAATTGAGATTTCTCCAATTTTCAGATAATTTCTCAGAGTTGTGAGAAAGTCAATTTTGAAGAGTGTGCACATCTATTTAGATAAAATATTAAATAAATTGGAATACTTGTTACTAGTGCAGCAGCTTTCTGATTTTTCATACAAGGATACAATTTGCAATATGGGATAATAATATTATATTGATGGAAAAGGAGTTTGGAACTCAAGAAAACGTGCGCAGATGATCTTATCCCCTATACGTCTCATACAGATTTTACATTTTTTTGAGTAAAAGAACTCAATATTTGCACAGGAAATAATAGTACAGCAAAAAATTAATGTAGCTCTTGTAAAATAAATCATAAGATCTACAGTAAAAAAGGTGATAGTGCATTTTTTTTTCAAAAAAATATTTAAGAGTAGGACAAATGTAAAGTAAAAACCTCATTTTATTTCGTGATCAAATTGTATACAATGTACTGAAAGAGTTATCGCCTTCTAGCGGTGGAAAGAAAATGGCATCCATTGCATTTTTATAGGCTTTCAACTTTGACTCAATTTTCTCAATACCACAGTTAGTGCACTTACATCCTTTGTGCACAAAGGTCTTCATTCTAATTTTATCTCAAACCTGGAAAATGTCCTTTTCTTTTAAAATAACCTAAAAAATTTCTCATTTCCCTCCTATCGTGTTCCTATCAACAACAAAAGAATCGCTGAGATCCCCTCGATATTCTAGCTTTCGGACTCCCTGGCGAGTGTGTGCTCGCAGAAAGCGGCCACCCTGGCGAGTGAGTGCTCGCAGGTAGCCGGCCGTTGCGGCGCCTCTGCCGGTGCACGCTAGCGTAACAAACGCGGTTGGGTCGCGACTGGCCAGGACGGGGCGGGGCGGGGCGGGAGGGAGCGGGG
>BOPP01000010.1:15789036-15808989 GCA_017312745.1 Gryllus bimaculatus | reverse complement strand
CGTCGATAGCGCGCGTGAATGGATTGCCGCCCGCCGCCGCCGCCTGCGAGCGGATACGCGCCACGGCGCGCGCGTCTTGCGAGCGGAGGAAGGAGCGCCGCTGGGCGACGGCGAAGCCGCGAAGACGGCCGGGTGATGGCTGCGGGAAGGTGGAAGAGCGGATGTGAAGATAGTTGCGAGAGAGGAATGGGTTGGAAGGAGCCTATAGAATGATGTGGAGGTACAATTGTGGTGATGCGAAATAATGCGTTTTGGCATCGTGTTCGAAAATGCGTTTTCGTAAGAGGGGCATAACCTTTTGATGCGTTCGATTGCTTGATTGATTAGTGATAACGCACGCGTCAACTACAAAGGTCATTAGTCTCTTAAGAGTAGTGCATGTCTTTTATCGCAGGAAGTGGGGACGATCTTCCGACACTGGCTGGCTAGATAGGGCGCCAACCTACGTTGGTTAGCGAGGGTTTCCCGAACCAGGTTTCTCCCACAATCGTAACACCGCCCCACCGAGACAAACGCAAAACTCTACGCTCCCATCTATTCTCCTGGCATATGCGGTAGTGTAGTGCATGTAAGTAAGGTGCTAAACATGCGAAGGAAGAGGAAGGAAAAATCACGCGTAGTCCTTGGACCGTTTTTAGGGTACTGCTCCAGAATTCGCCTGGTATTGATAGGAGAAAACATGGAAAAATTGCTATCAAAGCAGCCGTCCGGTAGAATTCTCCTCCATGCAGCAGCTGAACGTGACCAAGCTAACTAGCTCATACCGAAAACCCTGCCACCATCGCTACCCGAACCCTAATACCTGCCAGTCATGGCCACTGCAATGACTTCAGTTGATCGTCTAATCCCCCTAAGACGGTCAATGGTGCCTAGAAAATAGACACGGTGTAAGAGGAAACAGCGGCACTCGGCAGTTTATTGTAGGAAACAAATGAGAATCGAACGTTGTAAGAGCATCGGAAATTTCCGAAGTCGCACATCAATGCGAAGTAAAAGAAAAAAAATATATACACCGGAATTTACAGCAACCTATAGCCGAATGGACAAGAACGGACAATACCTACACCCAAATGTGGAATTAGACAGGAATGCCAAAAATAACTAGAGGCCCAAAAGAGCATTTTTGAATAGGAAGGCCAGGGATGTCAACGGTGTGTCAACGGACTTCCCATGCTTAGAACTGACTAGGACGAAAGGTAGTCATGAGACGGCCGAAAAGACGGACAAGTCGATTAGGAGGGACGATTCTTGGCTTTTCACTTGATGACGTGAAGGGTTCTTTTCAAGCACAAGAAAAGCAACGTGGTTTTTCTTGCCTTGCGGGAGCTGTCGATCTTCTTGTTTGAGTTGTAGCCCCGTTTGGAGTCTTAAAATAATCATCTTTGCTTTCAGATTGAGACGATGTGTTTGATAATATTGCGTTGTATGTGGCGTGTTTAGTTCTCACATATCGTGTGCTAGTTGCGTGGAAAAGAAAATTGGCAGAGTTTTCACGAAAGTTTACATTGAACGTAACGGTGCTAGTAGATATTTAGATTATACAGAAATGCACAATGTAATCATACTTAGAAAAGCGTATTTCATAACACAATGTATACGTGTTTCTTATAAATATATTTTATTGTATTTTGATCTCTAAATACGTTTTTTATTTTTATTTGTATAACGATGCTTTTTAAGACAACTAATTAATTAGTGTTCGTCTAGATTTTATGTCAGCTCCAACAAACCACAAGCGTGGTATCGATTCGGCTGTACTACACGTAATCTCGGCTTCACATACAGCTCCGCCGTGAAATGTCAGAATTCACCAAACCCGCTCGCGTATACAGGAAAGCCTTGTTAGGCTTAATGCGCGTAATCGGATACGTCATCACCGGCGTTCTCGAGGGAGTTGCCAACGAGCTCCGTCGCGCTGCGGGCGGCATCGGGGGATCCTTCGAACGGTCTAGCGCAAAGCCCTCCCTCCACCCACCCACACGCGCCGCGCCTCCCCGCCCCGCCCCGCGCCGCCACGAGGAGTCCAACAGTCCAGCAGTCCTGAGTCCCTGCCGCGGGTGCGACTTAGCCAGCTTCTCCAACCAATGGAGAGCCACTTTGATTGCGGGGCAAATCGCACCACAGGATAGGACGTGCTCACCCTCTGCTCTTGTCTCTACCTGACTGCCCGTCTCGGTTGCGCTCATACGTCTGTTACTACTTTTGATCATGCAACCAAAAATTCACCATAATTCACCATTCACCTTAAATATATTTCTCTGCTTTGTACCAGCTTCAACGATGTTCTATGTGGGGATCGTCGAATGAAGCGATACCCTACCTATTGAGCGAGTCCATAAGTCTCGCCATAATACATAAAACAGTTGTTTTCTACTAAGTCTCCCAAACGTATTCCCCAAGGCATATTCACGTGCCTTTCATCACACATCCTTCTCATCCCAACACCCACCGCACCCCCTTCTCACGCAGTATGTTCTCTGCGTTCCCGCATCACCCCTTCCCCACTCCGTGGCGCACCCCGACGCCCTCTCGCCCCGCCCCCGCTCCCGCCCTCCAACCGCGTGCCCCCACCCCGCGCCCCGTCGCCTCCGGGCGCTGCCAGAGATCGCATCTAGCGGGGAAGCCGGCGAGGCGGAGTCGTCGAAGACCCGACGAAACTTCTCTTCGCCGCCTCCGCAGCCGGGTTTTGCAGGTCCTCCCGCTCCCGAGGTTCCTAATGATCGCGCGCTCGCGCGCGCCGGCTCGCGCTCGCAGGTAAAGGCGACGGCGGCTGCGGAGGTTGCGAGGGAGGCAGAGGCGGGGCGGCGGCCCGGCGCTTTGGCGGTGGGGAGGGCGTGGGTGATGACGGTAGTAGATGTGACTGCGGTAGATGAGTCGGTGGAGAACGCGGTGATATGGATGGAGGCAAGTTGTGGAAAGTGATATGGAAGTGTGGGAAAAAGGCGGGATAGGAAGTAGGGCCGTTATGGTGCCAGAGGTAGCAAGAAGGTGATAACGACGGTGAAGGTGACGAGGATAAAGATGGTGACGGTAACAATGATTCTGACTGTAACAGCAACTGACTCGGTAACAATAATAGCAACGGAGACGGTGTCTGTGTCGTTGTTTGTAAAGACACTGACGGTGACGGCAATAGTGACGGTGTCGGTGTCTGTCGCAGGGGAAGCGGCATTGTCAGTGCCGGTGTCGTTGTCTGTCTGCGTCTGTCTGCGTCTGTCTGCGTCTGTCTGCATCTGTCTGCGTCTGTCTGCGTCTGTCTGCGTCTGTCTGCGTCTGTCTGCGTCTGTCTGCGTCTGTCTGTGTGGTAGTCGGTTCCGGCAAGGGAGACAGTGACGGCGGTGGAGAAAGCGACAGCAGTGACTGCACGGCGCCGGCGGCGGCGGCGGATTCCGTGGAGGCGTTGGGCCGACGCTGCGGCACCGGCAGTGGCGCTGGCGGCGTCAAAGAAGTTTTAACGACAGGCAAGGCACTTTGTAAACAATGGAGATAATGCGCGTTCGCTCGAGACTAATTGAGGACGCCGCCGCGGAGGGCGCGACGCGCGGCGCCACCAGAGCGCAGGACGAGCGCACGGCGACAGCCACCGAGGGGGAGAAACACCTGTAGAGACGGAATGCGAAGTAAAGGGGGAACGATTTTCATCAAGTGGTGGTTAACGGAGTAGATTTGTGTCATACCTTAGTTGAGAGTATATAGTAGGGTTTTTTCTGTATCAACAATCAAATTCTTAAATTATTTCTTTGTTAAAATGTGTAATATTATTCAGAATACTTAAATATCGAAGCAAAGGAGGTAGGCGGTGTGGAATTGATGATGTCCTTAGGAAAAATCTGCTTCGCAACCTAATGAAATAAAGTGAATTTATTAATTTATTTATTAAATGTGTAAAAATTGTTCAGTGTGATTAACGGATAAAAGATTCACTGAGACAAAGCGGAATTCCTTTGTAGCTCAAAGGCACATGTAGACAAAAGAAATGTAGAAAAATATAATGATAATATATTGAAGCGGAAACAAGAATTTCGAAAGGAAGTTCAGAAAGAGAAATAACAGATTTCAAAGTTGTGTATGAGAGGTGACGCTCATATGTGGGGCAAAAAGTGCATCTGTATTTGCAAAAATTGTCAGTCTGTAAGTGAGCAAAAAAGGAAAATATATTTTTATAATTGAATGAAATGAACAGGTAGAAGTAGATTGCAAAATAAGTAGATTTAATACGAAAAGAAAAGAATGAAAGACAAATGGTTCGTTAAGTTGCAGATGGAGCATTAATAGCTTTACACTAAATAGGAATATGAAGATGAGAAGGATTTAAGAATGCCAAACAATCTTGAAAGGAAAAAGGTTTTAAATTAAATGGTACGGGCACGAACGAAGTAGAAGCCCGGTAATGAAACTTAATCGCGTGGCCACACTTCTCGTCGATGAAACGGAGTCTGTTTGCTAAAGGTGGCTACGGAGTAAAGATTGTAATAAGGATTGGCAGGTCCTCACTAGACAATCTTCAGTCTAATGGTTAATTTACTCCCTTTAATGGATCCGGGAACGTGATACCTGGCATCACTGGCGATGATTGATTACTTTAGAGCCCAAGACCGGAAGACATTTTTCTTAGAAATATGACGTTAATTTAACAGTTCTAAGAAACCAAGTACTGGTTCGTAAACAACGTGTTTGAATGTAGGCAATTAATAATCCTTTTTTCTCATGTCAGATCTACAACTAGAATTCTCAGCCATCTCTATTTCATTATTAGTAACATATAATGAGATGATCCGGGATTACTGATTTATATGATTTATAAAAGCTGTGTAGTGAAGTGGTAACTAGTACATTTACATAACACTTGTAGTGCTGTGCAGTTAAGTGTTGTGCATTGTCAATATTGAATTGTAACTAGAAAGCTAAATTATGATTTTCTAAGTTCGCTGCAGATTAATGTTCTGACTAGACATATTTGGTATTAACATGAAAATTAAGTTATTGAATACATCAATAACTACTCGTTTCCTATCTACTTAATACTATCTCTTAAGTACTAGCTGAATTATAAAATTTGACAAGAATTTATGTACAACAGTTTATTAAGTAGCCCTGCCCGTCCCTTGATCCCCACCATCCATTTAGTGAAACAATTTAATTTCTGTAATTCTATTTTAAATTTAAGTTTTTCATTGATCGCAAACGACTTACCTAGTACATAGAAAGTTTTGTAATGCCGAAACATAGAAAACGATGATTTAACAATATTTCGTATTGTGGGAAACTAAGACAGAAAAAGGTTTAAAACGTGATGATATGAATACCAAACATTTCCTACAAAAACTGAATCAAGTATGTAGAATATTACTAATTATCCAACATCCCCAAGTTCGTTTACTAAACCCACTGTTAAATCCATAATGCCCCAATTTTCCAACCATTACACATCGATTCCTTAGCATATCCAGTCATGCATTGCCTACCATAACCGGCAAATGAGCTGCTCTAGCCTTCGAGTTGACTCCGTATTCGACGTATGAAAAGATTTTTATCATGATAATATGCACATAAAGGTTTGAAACCAATTTTTTATGTTTTTATCATGATGGACTGTAATTGTTTAATGAAATTGTTAACCTTTTTTGTTATATACCTGAAATGGTCTTGAAAAAGTACAAGCATTATGTATGAAAAGTTGATTCGTAAATAAATATGTACAACAAGATTCACATTTCCTAATATGTACTTGTTGATTGGTCCGAGACCTGCATTATTATTATTATTATTATTATTATTATTATTATTATTATTATTATTATTATTATTATTATTGGCGTATAGACTATTACTGACTACACTACACGATTAACTTGTGTAATATTTCCAGGATCAGCTTTTCTGCTGTACCCTTCAGTTCGACACAGTCACATCTTGAAGTGTGAATTATGAGATGATAGAATGATGAGGGTACAATCACAAATACAACCATGATTACGCAGGACTTCATTCTGAAGACTCCTCGGATCAGACGACGGCTGCCGCAACCCTCTGCGCCCAACTTTATTAATTATTATAATAATAATTATTATTATTATCATTATTATTATTATTATTTATTTTCTCATTTCATTGGTACATTTAAATGGATTATTGTACAGATTTACAAAATCAAAGCACAAGACATCTATTTTTAAAAGAATTCATAGTACATCATTTCCCGTGAATTTCCAGACTACCCTTGTTGTTGATATAATTACTGCTTTCTGCATAAGTTTGTACAGGTCTTCATTCAAACCTAGCTGCTTGAGATTCCGCATCAGACACTTAGGGATGATTCCGGTGCTTGAAACAACTATCGGGACGATGTTGACTCTTTTCATATTCCACTGTTTCTTAACGGGTTCAACAATATATGCATATTTACTCATTTTCTGAGTGTATTTACTTTCAATATTACCTGTATTCGGGATAGAAACACCAACATGCATGACATATTTCTCACACTTGTTAATCACCATCAAATAATATTGATATTATTATTATTATTATTATTATTATTATTATTATTATGTATTATGTTTGTTGTTGTTGTTGTTGTTTTCCGAACACAGCCTGCTATCAATGCCGCACATTCTTCATTCTAGTGAACATTGGACCATGCCCCCATTTTCCTCGAGAGCACCCACGCCTCCGCCCTCCGCCACCTGGCCGGGTGCGCGGCATTAACTTCTGCGCAGCAGCAGCGTCCCCCGCGGCCGCCGCGGAACAGTCGCGCTCCCGAGAACGCGCGCCTTATTGGAACCGCGCGAGTTATTGCCCCTACGGAGAAAAACGAGTATTTAATATGATTACAAAACCGCGTCGTAAGGAATAGTCTGGGCACTCAAGGCTGGGCCGGGGTCGAGGCCAAAGCAGGGCGGGGGCGAGGGCCAAAGCCAGGTGGGAGCATGGGTGGGGTGGGGCCAAATCCAGGCGGGCGGCGGGGGTGGGCCGGGACAAAGCTGGGCGGGAAGCGGGCGGGGTGGGGGCGGGGCCAAATCCAGGGGCGGGGGCGGGTGGGGCCGGGACAAAGCTGGCGGAGCGGGCTGGGGTGGAGCGGGCCCAAAGCCAGGGCGGGGCGGGCAAGGCGGACGGAGCGGGCGGAGCGGGGCGGGGCGGGGCGGGGACTCGGGGCGGGGCAGGCGGGAACCGCGACGGGACCAAAGCCAGGGCGGGGGCGGCAGGGGCGGACGAAGCAGGGCGGAGCGGGGCGGGCGGGGCGGGACTGTGCGGGGCGGGCCAATACCGGGGACGGGACCAAAGCCAGGGCGGGGGTGGGTGCGGAGGCGGGGAGGCCGCGCTTGCTGTTCCCCCGTTCGCTTCCCGCCGACCGCTCGCTGTGTCGCCTTCGCCGCGCTTAAGGTCGAGTTTCGCGCGCGCACCGCCCGCTCTAAGTGTGAAATATCTAGGTAAGCAAAGAACGACTCGCCTTACGTACCGAACCGTGAGGTCTCCCATTTCTGTGTGTGTGAATGTCCTGTGCGTGTGCGTGTGTGTGTGTGTGTGTGTGCTACCCTCCCGTTTCGCTCCGGGCGCGCGATACATTGTTCCGGATATTACTTCCGAGTTACGGGCTGCCGCGCGTTAAATCATAAGAACAATAATACTAAATTTCGTTTTAAATTTTTTATCGGCGACGTAGACCCGTAACTGCGTGGGAGGAGTCGGTTCGGGTGAGCGGGCGGCGCTCGGCTGTGCGCACACCTGGAGAAGGGGTGCGATGTGTGGGCGGAGGTGGGGTGGGACGACACGGGATGTAGTGAAAGAGTGTCACGGTAGGCCTCTAGGGAGGGGAGCTATATCGAAGATACGAGGGAAAACGAGATGAAACCTCGTGAAGTAGAGCAACTCTGAAATCGATTCTGATAGGTTAGAGGCGTGTGTGTGGATAGGCCCAGATGAGCGAGGTGGCTGGGTACAGACGAAGGTCAAGGAGGTTAGGACGGTGAGAATAAGCGAGGGAGTGGGTGAGAGGTAGAGTGAGCGAAATTTAGGCTCACAGAAAATACCATATAAATTTCAGGAGGCCTGTAAAAGTGCACATGAGAGCGATTCCGATTCACTGACCATCAATAATAAATATGTTGATTGATGTTTCCAAGCACATCAACTGCTATGCTCATAAATTCCGATAGTGTAGTTAATATTTTATCCTAAGCGGTTGTAGAGTTTCCCCCGCGGGATAATGAGATACGATGTCGACCTGCCCGACGGCTTACGGTATATTACCCCTTCTAAGTATCTCTACCGGCGAGGCACCGCTCCAGCCGGGACAACCTCTAAGCTCCTGACTGCTCTCCTGACATGTGTGGCAGTGTAATGCATGTACGTAACAGCAGAGGATAGTACAAGGAAGGGGAGGGAAACATCGCGCGCGGTTTGTGACCCGTTTGTCAAGGTACTACTCCGGCATTCGCTTGATAGTGATCGCAGAAACCATAAGAAAATATCGATTAGAGCAGCCAGTCACTAGAATTATTTTTCAGACAGTGGATGAATTTGACCTAGCTATCTTCTGTCAAAAATCTACCACCGTCTGGATTTAAACCCTAAGACCTGCCGATAAGAGGAGCAAGCATTCATAATGCTTGCTCTAAAATATTCGTAGCGGGAGGAATAAATATTTCAAAATGTTGAGGTAGTAGGGTAGAACAATGTATATCACACACACACACACACATATAAATAATTATCGATATGTGTATCAAAAGAAGAAAATACCATTATGAATTGAATAGATCCAATAAGTACTCCTGATGATGAATAGAAAAGTACACCTATTTACTTTTAAAATATAAAAAATATTTCGTATAAACAAGCACGAATGCTTTTCCACAATTTTTATTTATTCTGTGGTCAGTTGGTACTAACAAAAATGTTTTTTATACTTAACCACAAAAAACATATTGCAAAATTTTGGGTACTTTAGCAGGATTTATTATATAACACTAGCTGGAATAACTGTTCGGATCGTATTAACTCCAGAAGAACAAGAGAGTCTTAAGTCATAAAATTAATCTTAGCTTTTGGCACTCGCAAGCGCCAAGAAGCGGAATCGCCCTTTCAAAACAAAGATTAACATTTTGAAACGACACCTTCTTGCACTAAGCTCTTACGGATGTAACAACGTGTGGCAAGAAAATCTCTCCGTACTATGCCGAACCACGAGCTCTTACTAACAATAGCATTTACTTTCGTAGCAACCAGATCACTGCTAAACAAGTAAAGGGGACAACACAGAATGTTATGATTATGGGGAGCACGCAATTAACGTTTTCCTTTTTTCAACAAGCAGCAATTGGTGCTAACAACGTAATTTCTATTGCTAGCCACTCTCGCCAGCCACTAGTTCCGCTAAGGAGATAATTTTCTGGCGACCAGTACATTTTGATGAGTTGCGTCTCCAAACCGTAATCCTCCGCGAGATTTCAGTCCACGCCAGACGGGCTGCCGTATACCGCGCCGCTACCGAAGAGCGTGACGTTGCGTTTTCTCTCTAGGAGGCGGTGCACCGGGAATGTTCTCGGTTTTCGTCGAACTTTCTGGATATCGCGAACGCGCCGCTTCGGATGCATCGAATCGTCGCCGACGAAGACGAAGACGAAGACGAAGACGAAGACGAAGACGAAGACGAAGACGAAGACGAAGACGAAGACGACGAAATGGGTTCTCGGCCGGGCGGGTGTGCGTGGGTAGTGGGGAGGGGGGAGGCGCGATCCGACTTTCAAATGTTGCGCGTTGCGACAGAGCGCGCGGTGGGAGTGGCGGAGGAGAAATCGCTGCCATTGAAATACATGAATCTACAACTCGGAAACATCGGCGATATTGCTGCGAATGATGCGAAATCAGGGTTCGGGGTTCGCTAGGTTATAGCCCGTTGTTGCGGAAAAAGAAATTAAATCCGTATTATAAATTGCATCCACCGAACGAAAGCAGAAAAGGCTTCCAGTTTTGTTTTCGGACATATAGATGGAGTTTATGTCCGTTCATAACACACATGCAGACTAGAATTGTTTTTTGACCTAGGCAAACTAAAAAATATATTTAAAACGCTTTTATTTAACATGTACTTAAAAAAATTAAAACAAACAATATTGGTTTTTTTTATACTTGTACCTTGCTTACTTCCAGAGCACTTTAGTAAAATGTTTCCATGAATTATTACATTTGTTTTAGAAGTTGATAATGTTATGAAAATTCTTCTTTTATTGCAATGAAATAGTTTTCTAATAAAATTACACTAAAATCGTTCTAACCGTTGGGAAAATGTATTTATTATTATATTTGTCCATTTAGGCATCCTTCTCTCTTCTTCTAACTGCAATTGAGATTCATGAGCCTATTAGGCAATATTTTCAATGATAGCACATTTCAATGTCATTTATTCTTGTACCTTCATCACTTTCCAAACCTTTTCTGCATATTGTCGTATAATATGATGTATAAAGTTAATGAGAATAAAAAAAAGTTCAAAATATATGTTCTCGGTATATATTCAGTACTGAGCGTGATTAAATTAGATTTTAATTTTTATTCGTAGTTTGACAGTAGTAATGAAAGAAATCGAAGATCATATTAAAAACGCAAAAATTGAGAAATGGGACGAAATGAAGCGTTTGTCATGCCTACATGCACTGTCAATCAATCAATAAAAGAAATTGAAGTTAGTCCCGTCACTACCAATCTTCTGATCCCTTGTCATGAATTGATATGAAATTGACAGATGTTAAAATCCATGAGAAGTGCAGATAAGCCGTCCATTCAAGAGAAACTCCACAAATCAGATGTTATGATTCAAATGAAAATTGGTTGTGTGTGTTACTGTGCTTCTCGAAACGCGATGTGAATCGACAATGTCTGGCAGGAGAATGAAGCATTTTTTTGCTGACATTTCTTCTCTCCTCGGGGACCTTTTTAAAACGAATAATGTGAAAAACACTCATCTCCACGACGTTTGCAGCCATCGTCAGTCCATTTACGTAAAGAACTTGGGCCTTCGCTGAGAAGAAAACGCCAGCCGAGTTCGTGCGAGTGTGCCTGGCATATGGAACAGCCGAATCGGTGTCCGCCCCCAGGAATTCATAGAGTTTTCTCTTTTCTCCTCCCCTCGCCCTTTCCCCTCCACCCCCTCCCACCCTCGCGACCGCCGCGTAGGGGTCCCAGAGGGGTCGCAAACTCCCCGCGTTGGGTGGGATGAGGGGCTACCATAGGCAATTAGCATTCTTACAAAAAGCGACAATAAAGAAAATGACGTTAGGCTAATGTAATCCCGTTTTCTGGGACGCCGGGGGTTCGAAATCTGTTTATCGCAGACCCAGGATCCACGAACTGCGCTCTCCCCCGTCGCCGCCTCCGTCGCCCTCCTCCGCAAAGTATGCATTCCTCCTCCGCCCCCAGCCCACTTCAGCCTCTCCCTCTCTGCTACCCGCCTCCGGCACCAACCCCCCAACCCCGTCGCCGTTCCTCCTCGCGCGCAACGCGGCACGCGCGGCCAATCTCACCCCCCTCCTCACCCCCACCCACGTCTCCTCCCCCGGCCCACGCCCCGCTTTGCCCTCGCCGCCGCCTCCGCGTCCACCGTAAACAATTTGCGGCCGCTGTGCCGGAAGCGCGTCGCTCGGCCCGGCCCCGATCCTCCGAGGCGGCTGGCGCTCCCTCTAGCAGAAAGGCTCCAGGTGAAGCACCCGCTGACTTTCACCGCCTTCGCCGCTACGATTCTCATGAGAAATTAGATTGATTTCAATTTTTTCTGCGAATTCATAAATAAACGTTTTGGGCTAGGTCGCGAATGATAGGCATACTATTATTCTTTGTTTCAGAGTTGGCTTGGTGTTTAATCTGGGAGACGCCGTACAGGCATAGTTCAACCAATGCTAGTGCTCGTTTAACACAGTGCAAACACTTATTTCCAAAATCCAGGATTTTGGGGCTTTAAGAATTATAATAGGCTATTTACCTAAGCGAACTCTTTTCAGATGCCTCTTCAATTTTTTGTTGAAAAATCTGTAATTACTGTAATTACTATTGCAATTATTTTCACTGAAATTCGTTTATATATTTATGTTCTGTTGCAAGAAGGGTGTATTTAGAATTGTCGTCAGTTTGTTTTATTTTACTACTTCATTACAATACTTTATTGTTATAAAGGCCTATTACAATAACACGAGTACATTTTAAATTCTAAAGAGGTGATAGAATGAATATATAGTTTCGCAACCGAAATTTCAACACTCTCATTAGGTTTTCCTGATGCGCTAAGCGCATCAACATATGCGATATGAAAATGAAAAATATTCTATTATTGATCAAAAGATAGAGCAGGTGTTGGAATATGCGGCAAGGAAAACTCAAGAGCTTCGAATAAACTTGCTAATTTGTTATCTTAGAATTCCATAGAGAATGACTGGAATTTGAACTGGGAGCAGAATGATCAAAAAGCAATGCGCTAATCGTCTTTCTCGTACAAGTACGCCAGTTTTCAAAGGCATACTTCATACGCATACACTAAATGAATATTCCAGTGTCGTTTTGCACAAAAATCTTTTAATATATTGACCGTTTGATAATGGTTGAGCCAGAATTTATAATTCAAATAAACTTTTAATATCATTCTATTCTACTTTTCATACATGAGAGATTGCAGGAGTACATGTGAAATATGCAAAGATACAGAGGTTACGTGACTTCCGCAAGAAATGAATTAGAATGAATTCTCGGATTCATTTTTCTGTCATCTTGTTTGGTGAGCTATTTCTCCGAATCCCACTCTCCGCGTTTATATTTTCTCTCTCCTTTGTCATTCTTCCGCTGGTGTCGCTGTGTCGCAGCTTCATAATATTACATTGCGTTATATAATATTATTTTTATGTCTTTCTACAGATTTCCATCAACTGTTCCACTTAGATTGTTCATTTTCTACATGATATGTCCCTTATTCCTAGTTTTACTTCCGAATAGAAGAGGTATGTACATCTGCTTGAAGCGAGACAGATATTACCTTTCACAAGAATTGTACAATTCGGTCTCCCGAACAGATAGAGAAGACTGAAACATACGCAAACGTTGCTAAGTATGTTTTCTTTAATAAAGACGTTTATAAAATCAATTTCTTCGCAAACCACGCAGGACGGCTCGACGTAGCATTTCACCACCAAAAGAGAAGTTGCGAGAACTTCACCGCAATTATTTACCCAGACATCATTGCCTTATCGTTTCCATCGCCGCCGCCGGCGCCGTCGTCTTCGTCGTCGTAAACGGCAGGATTAAGCAACCGCAGCCATGCGCGTCGTAAGCACTTCCAGCCCCCCCCCCAGGCCTCTTGCTTCGCGACGTACACGTGTACTAAAAACTACCTCGCCATTAGCGCTGTGTCACTGTCTGCGGCGAAGTACCTCGCACAAATTTGCGCATTACGCAGGATTAGGCCAAGCCTCCGGGACGCACGGCGCCTCCACCCGGCGCGCCACAGTCTCGTGGTTGTCCTTGGCACAAGCCACTTTACCCTCGGGTTGGACTCGCAGAGTTTTGACAACTGGGTACAGGTCTTAATCGCAAGTTATTCCTGTCGTTCGTAATGTAATTGGAATCTGCAAAGCTGCGGGTGGCTTCTCAATAATACAGCAGGAAAACAAGCTCATAAAGGACTTCTATGCGGATGGTACAAATAAGATTGCTACGAATCGCCTGAATAGAGGTCACTAAGGCTGAAGAACCCTGGATACTTTGGCTTGAAGGGTCGTGGGATCGAATCCTGCCCTGGTCATGGATGTTTGTGGAATTTCGATGCGTGTTTTGCTAACGTTAATCCAAGGCTGTAAAAAATCTTAAATTACAGTGGTCACTAAATGACCATAGCAGTTGAAAAGTGCCCTTAAATAAGTAAAACAATTACAAGAAGCCAGTACGAAGTTAAAAGAAGGAAATATGACGGAAGAATGAAAAATCCATGAGTTTTTGCAAATTCTACTGGCGGGAAAATATGTGTCACAAACAGGGGAATATATCATAACACCGCAGAAAAAATAAAGTATCTAGAACAAGAGGAAACAAGGCAACCAAAGAATGAATTTGTAACAGATCTGTGAAAGAGAAACAAGGTATAAATTGCACTATATCCTGTTAGAAAACGAGAATTCCTTTATGTTAATGAAAATATTTACAAAATATATTCTGGCATAAAAATAGAATATAATTCAGTTTAAGTTTATGAACCTGCGATGTAACGATACCAGCGACAGAATAACGAAGCTGAGAGAAAATATCAACGCAGAGAGTGGGATCCGGAGAAACAGATCACGCGAACACGATGAAAGAAAAGCGAATCCGAGAATACATTGACTAGATGAGAGTGGATGGTTACCCTACGGAATACACAAGCCACCGCGGAAACGAACGGCGAGCAAAGCCGCGGCGCTTCGCGAGGGTAGCGAAGCAGGCCTTCACCCAACTGGGCGGGGCGATACACGCAGGCCGCCAGGGAAGTTTTCCGCGATGCCGCCGCCTTCCAGCGCTGATTGCTCGCGTCATTACGCCTGTCGGGAACTTCGTGCTGTACGCCGCCGCCGCAGACGCTCCCACCGTTCCCTCTTGCCCGCCCCGCTCGGCGCCTGCAGCCCCCACCTCTTTCTTCTTTCTTTCTCCCCTCTCTCTCCCCCTCTCTCTCCTCTCTCTCCCTCTCTCTCCTCTCTCTCCCTCTCTCTCTCCCTCTATCTCCCCCTCTCTCCTTCTCTTTCTCCCTTTCTCTCTCTCCCTCTCTCTCTCTCTCTCTCTCTCTCTCTCTCTCTCTCTCTCTCTCTCTCTCTCTCCCTCCACCGTCATGCTCTCAAACGTCCGCCTCCGCGTAAAAAAATAATCCTTCTCCCCCTTCCTCCTCATCCTTCACCGCCGTCTCCCCCACACCTCCCACTCATTTTATTCATCTTCCTCCGTCTCTTCCCGCTCTTCATTTCCCCTCCACCTCGTCTGCCACCGCCTCTTGGCCAGCTGCGCCCGCGCCGCTTCCGCCCGCCAGGTGGCCGCGACGCCCTCGTGCGCGGGGTCTCCTCCTCGGAAAGTTTCGAGGCGACGCGGGCGGTGAAAGGGCTCCGAGATTAAGGCGCTTCCTCCGCGTGCTGGGCCACGCGAACTGAAGCAGGGCGGACGCCGCGCAACAGCTCTCCACAGCAACAATGCACTAACGTTTTACTGAGAAACAGTAACAATGACCGTACCGACAAAAACAAATGAAATAATTATGAGTCGTCATTGCCAACAATATGGTTTATTAAAATTGCAGGTTTCTATGGCCTTCATTATCAGTTTTCTGCTGTATGGTAGCCACAAAAAACAACTACTGGTAGTAGTTTGTTGACTACTAGTAGACTTGGTAGACGTTTTTGTCGCTTCGATATGGATGATGATGGAAAACGGATGATGGCGAAGACATTGAAAGCTGCAATTGTAATAAACTACATTGTAGGTAATGACGACTCATATAATTATTTATTTGTAAATTCCAACGAAAACTCACCACAATACTAACATGGAAAAAATAAAACTCATTTTTATTTCATTTCTCATTTTAAAAAAATTCACGGCAGTGATGCAACAATTTCCCTCCCCAAAATATACAGAATAATGCTGGTAATAGATCATTATTAATATTTCCGGCTCCTCGAGTGGTTCGTAGACAGTTATCTGTGGTGTGATCTCGGGTTCGATTTCTGATCTCGGCCAAAATAGAGTTGCAGCTTTCCATTACAATCGTTTCAGTTTCTACTGCAATGTGACGAAAGAACAACTCATATAGACCAAATATGACAGATATGTAGAAGAGAATACAATACTTGTACATCAAGTTCGCTACATGTCTTCTTCAACTGAAGGACTGGATGCTACATAAAAACAGGTCCCGTTACTGGAAACGACGCTCTAGTAAAGTCGGATTAATCTGACACTAAAATTAACTATTACTATTACTACAAAACCCTATTACTATTGCAGTTCTGAATGCATATATACTGGTACTTTGGGATAAAATATATTGCTACATTTATATTACAGAAAAAAAACTTGTAAACTTCTGCGAACGTGAAATGTTCAATATTGAATAAATAATGAAATTACAGATATTTATTCTCCATTACGTAGAGGGTGTACTCGAGCATTAATATTTAAAAATCTCTCTTGATTTTTGCTTCAATCTTCCATGTCCTATTTCTTTTATCGAAGTACCACTCACTTTGTCAATTCGATGACATGACACGCGTAGGGAATACAATCGTAGCCATCAGAACTCAGATAATATTGTTACACGTATTCGCCCTTCTTCTGGGTAAATGCAATTCACATCACCTTAACAAAGTATTGGTAGTACTGGAACTGCAAACACGATTTCTCTATTATCGTTCAAAATTGGCAAAGGGCGGAATAGCGAGTTTGTTATTGGAATGGAATACACCATCTGTGTACATACCAACATGTTCGTATTTACGTTGCATTAGTTATGCACATCGGCTCAATTGGGATGCAATAACATGTTTCGTGATCCAGATGCACCGACGTAGTAGAGACCATTAGCATAGTATTGATACATTTTTAAAATTTACAAATTAATTCAGATTACCAGTGTACGAGTGTATGTGTGTCCAGTAATTACATAACAATGTAATAGTTATCCCGCTATTTCTCATAAAATCTCGCGATTCGTGCTCCACTCCCAATTTGTGAAACGAAACGCACGACACGCGTTATAAAACCGCCCACAGACGGCAGACATCGCGACAGGAGCGTGGCAGGCGGCGGCGTTACGCCTGCCGTAATGCGAGGGTTCGTGAACTGTGATTAACAGCTCTTCCGTGGAAACGGCGAGAAGATTCTAAATTAATTAAACAACAGCCCCGTCCCCGCCTCACCTCCGCCCCGCCCCGCCACGCCCCGCCCCGCTCGCGCGAGCGCACGCTTGCCGCGCACGCCGCTTGAGGGCGGCGCGGGCTAATTATCGGTTTATGTAACGTGCAGGCGCTAAACGCTGCCGCGTTAACACTTGCCGCGCGAGGCGCCAGGCCACGGCTGCCCCGCCCACCGACGCCCACTGACGCCCACTTGCCGCCGCGCGCTCGCTCTGCCACTCACCTGCCACGCGCGAGCTCGCTCGCCCGCAGCCCGCCGCCTTGTGTTTACCACCCGCTGCCACACAAATACGGAAAGATACCTGAGTACCTCCCACAGAATGCGAGTGCTGGTTTGCTGTCTGCCGCTCACATGCCTTGCGCTGGCTCTCTCCCCCACTCGCTGACAACCCACCGCTTTCAGATTGCAACCCAGTGCCCGTTGCAGCACTTAGCGAATGCCTAAGTACCTACTACCTAGTGCAGGCCGCGCTGCCATCGAATGCATTATCTTATTCCCTGACTTCCACTCTTCTGCCAGGCGCTGACTCTCACCCTCTCGACTTCAACTCACTGCCGTATGTTTACCACCTGCTGACACCAGATACCAGCGATACCAGAGTACCTGTCACATAACATTGTCAAACCAAGGAATGCATTTCCTGGTTCTGTGTCTGCCACTCACATGCCTTGCGTTGGCGCTCTCATCCACTCGCCTACTCGCTTTAAGGTTACCACCTACTGCTTGCTGCACCATACTTAGTGAATCCCTAACTGCCTGCTACCTAGTGAGCTGACATCGAATGCATTACCTTATTTTCCAGCCAGGCGCAGACTCACTCGCCCACTCGCCTACGACACGCTGACTTATGTTTAGCGCGTGCTGCCACACAAATACGGAACCATACCTAAGTACCTCCCAGCTATTGTATGTCGTCAAATACCTGCCGTCTCTGTCTGCGTCGCATATGCCTTGCGCTGGCTCTCCCACCCACTTTCCAACAACCTACCACTTTCAGTTTGCCACCTACCGCCTGCTGTAGCACATTTATTGAATGACTAAGTACCTCAAACCTATTGCACTGTGCGCCACGCTACAATCGATGGATGTCCTGTTTCTCTGACTGCCGCTCACCTGCCACGCTCAGGCGCGCTTGTCCACTCGCCTATAACCCCCTTTCCGTTTTTCATCTATTCCCTGCTGCATCACACTGAATTTCTAAATAACTGCTACATAGTGTACGCCGCGCTGCCACCGAATGCATGACCTGGTTCTCTAGCTGCCACTCACTTCCCACGCGCTGGCACTATCACCCACTCGCCTACAACCCACTGCCTTATGAATGTCACATTTTGCTGGTTGGTCCACATATACTGGATTATACTTAATACCTGCCATCTATTGCACGTTGCCCCACTTCTATTGAAGGATCCCTAATACCTTTAGCACATTCTGCAGATCCCAACTCCATGTTATCCAATGCTCTTCACCCACTGTCTGGCTCTAGGTCCCAGACTGCACTTCCCCAGCTATTCGCTGCTGCATGAAATATACCGGCTGCTGCGTACATATTCTATTCATTGCCCACCATCAGCAACCCACTACCAGATATCTTTTACACGGAACAAGTTGCATGTATTTTATAACTTAATGAACTAACATTCCCAGTATTAATAAGCGACTTCTCGTCGCTCTTTTAACCCCTCCACTCTCTCAGTTCTATTCCAAAACAAAAATAGCTACTGATGCCAATTATTTAATCGCCTGTTACCCGCCCCACCAGGGCCCTGTATCGCTCCTCGGCACATACATCCGGACCTGCTTGCACCGCCTTGCAATAGCATCATTCTACCTTTCTTCTTCTTTTAAATCAAAAGTATGGCTCTGGCATTCTGCTTACACAAAATTGCTATTTTGAAAATTACATTTACATTAATTAATTGTAACCTATTCTATCACGCCTCGGGAATGTTCTTTCCTTTTTGATAACTCGCGTATTCCCTCTAAATCAACTCTCCTGCTAATATTACTTTGCTTCTTGCCTCCTTTGTCACTTCTGTTTCATCCACAACAACTGACCACTCTCTGACTAGTAATTCATTATATATCTATTATAAAATTGAATTTTTGGAAATCTTTAAAATATAAAATAAAAATCAATTACTTTTTCAAAGTTCAGTTTTAAACACTCTAAATTAAACACCAATTCATTATTTGAATTTATTACAATGTTTTAAACACATTTAAAAGTAACAAGATCGATACAGCATAAAAACAAAAGGCAGCGATAGTTTTATACCCCTAACACTGAAATGTTTGAATATTCATGCGAAAGCAAAGGTGAATCTATATGAAAATTTCAGTCGATAACAAATACCTCAATTTTATTTTCGCACAGTCAATTCAACTTTTTACTTCGATGAAAACAGATGAGCAGATTTTTTCTCGTCAAACACGATATAACTAGAATTTCATATCACACAGAATGCCGTATAAAACACTAACCAGCAGTCGTAATTTCGAAAAACGCGAGTCTCGGGCTAGCGTATTTCCTTTTGGCAGATGCGATCAGGCGGCGTGCGCCGTTCCCGCGAGCGCTTTAAAATCAAAACATCCTGCGCAGTGCAAAATCCAACTGCCAGTCCCCGTTTGCGGGGCGCATTTTTTCCCGTGCACCGATCATAAACGTGGTGCGGGGCTTTGAAAATCCCCGGCTGGAGGGAAAACGTTACAGTGTGCTTTAAGCACCGGGGCGAGTGCAATGAGGGCGACGCGGCGGAAGGAACGCCGACGCGGTGGGGAGTGGGGGTACGCTGGCGGAGGAGGCGAGAGTGGATGTAGCGGTGCAAGCGAAGCGATAGGGGAGTTGTAAAGGTGCAAGCGGGGTTGGAGAGAAGGCGATACTGGCGATTTGGTGAGTTGGGAGGGCGTCGATAGGGGACGGTGACAGCACGGTGAAGGCAGAGGCGGGGTGGGAGTGGGATGAAGACGAAAGTGGGGGCGTGTTGAAGACGGAGATGGAGTGGGCGTGGAGACGTAATGAGGTGGGGCAGCGGTGGGGTC
>BOPP01000010.1:15781396-15785775 GCA_017312745.1 Gryllus bimaculatus | reverse complement strand
AGGGGGTGAGAGCGGTGCG
The DNA here is from genome assembly GCA_017312745.1 of Gryllus bimaculatus. NCBI lineage: Eukaryota > Metazoa > Arthropoda > Insecta > Orthoptera > Gryllidae > Gryllus > Gryllus bimaculatus. The sequence goes on along the minus strand of BOPP01000010.1, from coordinate 15,785,756 downwards.
AGGACGGACGCGGTGGCAGAGGCGGGACCAAGGGCGGGGCGAGAGCACTGACGGGAGAAGGGGCGAGGGCAAGGGTGACGGTGAAGGAGAGGTAGTAGAATGACGGTTCTTAAAATAATTTCATGTTTCGTGAGAATTTTGTTCAGAGAAGTTAGAAAATGGTCACAGTCAGTAAGGCAATACATTTCAGATTTAATATTGCTGTTCAATTGCAACACGTATTTTCGCACTAAAGTAATTTTTAACATACCTTAGGGCTGTATGAATAAGAAAGGATCTACGAAGTTAACTGATCTGGAATTCTTTGCTTCTGTATTTTTTAGAAAAAATCGTGCGGTAACGTACTCATTGACGAAATGCTTACATTAATATTTCTTGAAATGAGTACTTCCCGTTAACGAGATTTTTAATCATAATAATATTTGGTATAATTGGAATAATTAATAATATTTTGTATTACTTTTACACAACTATATTATCTGTTTTCCCCCAAAAATTACTCGAATATGTATTTTATGCATATAACCTTTTAGTTCTGAAATCGGGTAAAATGCGTATAGCTGCTCGCTCCATGAATATATCTTGATGCTGCAAATTCGTTCGGCACCACTTTCATGCGTCCACGTGCGTTTTTGTACTCGTTAAAAATTTCCCCTCGTTTCCGAGTTTCCCTGGGTGAACTCGCTGACTCGATGTTTACCCAGAGTGTGTGCATTCTGAACTTTGACGCATGTATACCACTGCTGCCTGCTGTACTCATTGGACCTACACATACGAACTGTTTCCACTCTGGCGCATTTCGTGGATTTACAAATTTCATTTGTATCCTCTAGATAGTTTTCTAATTTTCCTACATCTTTCTTGATGATAGCAATGATCCTCTGACATTGCAACTCTCTTAACATTGCAAGCTTCTTACATTGCAACAAACTACCTAAGTTTTCTGTATCTCGCTTTTGGATTGAAGTGGAATAATACTACATTTTTATACTACTATATTCCTGTTGAAAAAACATCCGTTAAATAGTCAATTAATCTTTGATATAAACAAATCTGAGCATAAATACTGATAGTTTACCGTGATACGTCCAGAGGATATTTTCATGTTGAAAAAAATTGTTTGTGCGTTACAAGTTCGTAATAAAAATAAATTTTAAACAACTTACACGTGTTCGGTTGGTCTATTTTTAGACCTAGAATTTTATATGGAAAAGTATCGATCAAATACTTACTAAATATTTCTTTAGAAAAGATTTAATTACAAATAATCTAATGAATTGATTTGTAAATGCCGGAACGAGAGTACAGTAATGTACTTCGATTTATGAGAGCACTCAAAGGGGCATTAAAATGAGCAAAAATACGTTTTTTCTAGAATTCTCTCATAACATTTAAGAGGGAACCTCTGTTGTTGTTTAAAAATAAAAACAATTTTTGTAAATTAAATTTAGTGATTTTTTAACATTTCTTAATGGATTCGTAAGAAGCGATCAGAACCCTATCAAGAGTCCGAGACGTTTTGAATGACACATTTGCCTCGATCAGTGGAATGGACGTGGACTACTTGTGAGAAATGGATGGATGGACGGGCATATATCTGTCGAGAGGCGGCCAGATGGACAAAAAGACGATTGGATTGAAGAGATATACGGACGGATCGATGGACGGACATACAGACAGACAGATAGACAGACGGACGGACGGAGGGACGGTCATACAGATAGACGGAGAGACAGACGCTCGTTACTCAATTGTAAAAGTAGGGAAGTAAAAATATGTTTTTTGAAATTAATTCTTCCAGTCGCTGTCCACAACAGAAAGAACCTACAGATAAAAACGACCATGTGTTCTACGCCCGTCGTTTGATATTCCCAAAGTTGAGAAGAGTTGCAGAGAAAATACTAAATATAGGTATGGCATTTGTGGTAGAATTGAGTAACGTAAAATATTCCCAACCTCACTAAGTGACAAATAAAATGAACCAGTTTGGATTATCTACATGGATCCTTATGAAAGATTTAAATGAGTTTCCAAACTTCTCATAATAATTTATGAAGGTTTTCTTGTTGCAAAATAATGTATGTTTTTCACTACTCATCACTCGCTCTGAGGTATATGCATTGTCTCTTACTTAACATTGCTTATTTAAAACTATCTGAGTGGACATATCTATAATCAGCATCTTATACAGACCAAGTTTATCTATAAATTCTGAAATTTAATATGTTTCACTGTTTTGATATGTATTCTGATTCACATGTATGCTACACCTTCTTTTACTTATCGGCATATCAGTAGTTTCTCATCTAGAGTGGCATATTAAAAAGACCTCGTACTGCCTTCACTGTACCTCGACCTGCCTGCCTCCTTCCTATGTACTCGATCGTCCTCGTCACACGTACTGCATTGCCCTGCTTTCTTAACCTCCCTACCTCTTTAACTAAAACCTCCCAGCCCCACCCACTCGTCCACTCGCCAGTCCTTCCGCCATCTTACCCGTTCTCACGTGGCAATGCGGCCGACGCCTCAGCAATATTAAGACGTTGCTCCTTAGAGAAATACTACTTCCGCCGCGGGCCCGCCATTACCGCTAAGTGTTTTCCGGTCTAGCCTGACCGCGGGCCGCGTATCGCGGGATCTCAAGGTGCGGCCTCGCCAGATTTATGAAGCAATTACCATTAGGACAATTCTGCAGGACCCAACGGGAATTACAAAGTGCGATATATTTTCTGCTGGTCGCGCGCCGCCATCTCCGCAGGGGGTATGTGCCCGACGAGTTATCCTCTTCCGAAACAAAATGCCTCCGGAGAAGACTTTCCTTTGTCGCGGTATAGTGCGCAAAGCCCTAAATGGAGTAGAGGCAATCAATTTTAAGCGGAAGACGTGCGGCAAAGCAAAGATAACGCATTATTTTAATTGGGAGCCGCGAAACTTTATAACTACAGAGGCGTGTTGCTTGCAGGAGACGGAACTTTTTCGTAAGTTTCCCTCCGTAAAATAGCTGATTGGCAAAGAAAACTTTCTTTCGCTTTTTAAAATATTGTGTGCGTGAGACATAAAATTATGCGCCTGAAAATTGATAAACTATCAGAAAGTATTAACTACACTGTCTGAATTGCATGAATATTGTTAGCACAATTCCTGCAAACAATGCGTATATTGGATATCAAAATTAAAACTGTTTCTAGGAATATTTAAAAGTGAAATGTTATTCTGAATATTTAAAATTAATATTGTCACGTTGAAATGTCGTATCGATTAAAAAGTGTGATGATTAAAAATATCGTGGCAGAGATGTTCGAGGCAAAACAAAGGGAGAATAAAATTTACATACTCTCGCGAGAAAAATACTACGGTCAGTTAAAGCTTCCTCCGCTCTCGTAAAAATGTTCTAACTCCGCCTCTAGCATATTTTTATCACAAACATCTTAATAAGAAACGTGTTCCAAGCTTTTTTTTCATATCCGAAATTCCATACGAGACGCGAGGAGTGAGAGATTCGCAATGAAAACTCTGCAAAAGGAATAGGAGCATTAAAACTCGCGGTAGCAGCCACGCGCAGGTGGCCTGTGCCCTTCCGACATCGCACTTCCCTCAGCGCCATTCCGCGGTCACCCGCGTTTATCTAGCAGCCAGTCTCGAACCCAAGAGATCACCCACGCGGATCCTCAAGGGACCGGTTCGAGCCTCGGCAACTTACTCCGCATTGTTCCCCGCGCATAATACTCCGAAATTAGATTCCGCTGCCGTCCTCCCTTCCTCGTACCCCTCACCCCCCCCCTTCGACTGGCGCCACCCGGTCCCTCCTCCTCGCCATCCCGACGCCGCCACTGTTGGTTCTGGTTTAATTTAGATTAAATTAAATTTTATACAGTTTTTGTTCTGGTTCCTCGTGCATGGTCCTAGGGCTTGCGACGTAGTTTCAAGTTTTATCGTCCGCACAGATTGGAATCGCCCTGATTAAAGCGTCCGTGAGAGGAGGAGGAGGAGGGGGCGGGAGATGCTATCGCAGGTAGCGATGCGGCGGCGGCGGCGGCGGCGGCGGCGGCGGCGGCGGCGGCGGTGGAGGCGGCGGAGGCGGAAGCCGCGAGTCCCCAGAGCATTAGCGAGCGCCTGCGGATTATGCAGCCCGCGGGACACGCCGAGCTCTCTCCCCGCGGGCACCGGTGGAGGCGGACTGGAAGGTGATGGAGGTGGAGATAGGTAATGGAGGGGGAAGGAGAGGTGGTATGGCTGCGTTGAAGATGGAGAAAGTGGCGGAGGAAACGGCAGGTGGTGGTGGTGGTGGTGGTGGTGGTGGTAGTAGTAGTAGAGGTGGAGGCAACGGTGGGGAACGTCTTTATTTAAGATTGCGAGGAAG
>BOPP01000010.1:15758896-15778896 GCA_017312745.1 Gryllus bimaculatus | reverse complement strand
TGGGATGGGCGGGGAGGGCGCAAGGTGGGAAAGGGAGTGTTAGAGCAAGCAAAGCTAATTTATTATATATATATTCACTTCGCATAGGTGCACGCTTAATCAGTTCTCCACCGCTTAGCGATTACATGTATTCCTTCAAATGTTCGCCGAGCACCCACAGAGCGGTCGCGGCCTTACACAGAGCCCTTGCCTGCCCCCCCGACCGCCGCGGCGTCGACGTGGGGTTCAGGATTTACCCTCGCCGGGGACCTCGACCACGCCTCCTCTGTTGCACTCTCCTTCTTTGTGTGGCTTCTAGAAGCGTCCGCCCCTGACTTGGCAGATCCCCCACTCCCCCCTGGCAACGGCAACCGACGCGCCCTTTGGCAGGCTACAGACTCCCTTCTGAACCTGGCCTTCGCACCATCGGACGTGTTGTGCCCGCTCTCTCCTCTACATTGCCTCCGCCCGACAAAGTGTCTCGTCCACTAACGCCCCACGTGTGGAATATTGTCGCCCTGGCAACCAATAATGCCCACGGGTTAAACCCAGTAAGCATTATTATACTGTATTTAGTTTAGCATGTCGGCGCAGCGGTGTTGCACGCATGTTGCAGACCACTTCGTTTTTCACCAAACGGTGCTCCGCCGTCCACGTGTGTGCCCGAGCGTTCCTGCGCACGCTTCAGCACCACGTCCTCGCAAGAGTTGACCGACCGCGCTCCGCCCGTCCACGTGGTGTTATTGCCCACACTCAGTCCCACCGTCCCGTGAAGTTCGGCTAACGGGCTCCGCCCTTCGCCACTCCGCCTGCTGCGACGGGCCTGGTTTGCAACCCCGCCCCACCACCACATGCCGCGCGCCTTTGCAACACATTCAACTGTGCAATTGCACGGCTGTTGATCCATGTAACTCCATTGTATAGTCATAATGACCCTTTTACAATGTTCATTACCCTATAGTATCATAGATCCCCATAGTTACATTATTCCCCTATCATATATGTTTATGCATTCTATTTCAATTGCTCATGTACACAAGTACCCTGCCTCGAATATTCCCTTTCTTGCATCCCAGACCTGCAAGTGTGCCGATAGTAAACCTGTTTTGTTTATACAGGTGTCTGGCGTGTCTCTTCGCGCCCCAGTTATGACCTATTGCAGGAATTTTTGGTAGTGTCGAATAAACTCAATCCCATTGCACATCCACTCGCTCGACCCAGCACCATCCCATTTTGACTTCCTCTTCGAACCCGATTTAACCAGCAAATTTATGTTAATGCTTTAATTCAAGCTCAATTTCTATTTTTAATGCCTTCCAGTATCAAGCTGAATTTGCATCAGCAAAACACTACTCTATATTCTCCCAGCCAATATTTCCTTCTGGTCTTTTAATCTAGGTACTTTTACCATCAATGCCAAATAGTGGTTATTAATTGTATTCAATTTCTTTAATTACCTGTTTATTAACATGCTTATGCCTGTTTAAATATGTCAATGTATATCTTCCTAACTTATCGGGATATCGATGCCACACAGCTACCTGCTGTACAACTCCGCTATTATCTTCAACCACAACCCGAAGTGCCAAAAAAACCTCATAAGACGTGCATTTCATCCTCAGACCCATAGCTTGCTTGCTTGCCAAAAGTTATTACAAACACCCAACTTGTTTTATACATTTTTTATTTATCAAACAACATGCTCATCTTCTCACAGCTGTATCAAAGGCAATGTATGAGCCTTCTTTCATTTTATGTTGTTCACACCTATATTTACATTTCATGTGTCCCATGATGGGACCAGTTTTTAGTATGTAGATCAGTTTGTTTAGTATTAATATCATATTTGGGGCCCCAAGGGTTTAGCATTAATTACTTTATCTTAGGTTCCTTTCTACTCCACTATTATCCCCAATCAACCCTGTTCATAATTGCCCAATTGGAGCCATTCAAGATGCAACACAAACAATTCTAAAAAGCTTATCTAATTTAATGGCCAGATGAAATCCAAATTCAAAATTTCTTGCTAGAAATGATCCACTCACCTTATACTACAGTCACACACACTCAGAAAGAAAACGCTTTTTTAAAACCTTCAATAAGACTAAACATTTATTTGACATTATCGATCAAAGTGATATACTTCTTCTCACAAATAAATATCTCATTTAAAGATATATGATGTTCTCTCGAATTAATGTGGCATGTCCCAATTATGAATTCAGCTCTCGCTTGACCTAATGATCTGTCACTCAACAGATCAATCGCTCCCCACCACCCTACTTTCTAGAGTTCCCAAACCTTAAAATATTAACATTACCTAAATACAAATTACCCACATTTGATGCAACCAAAATTAACTTGCTTACATTCAAAAACATTTGAAGCCTTATATGTCAGATCATTGCCCAATTCAAACAAGTTTTATACTTATCAGGCTCACTGTGTAGGACAAGCTAAGGATTTGTTGCACATCTTACCTATAACTGGTGATCAAAACTTCTCCTGCTTAGCATGGGAAATTGTTAAAGCAAGTATGACTCTCCAGATTATTGTCACCATTCTCTAAACTATCTTAAAATTCCCCTGAATTGCAAAGGGGCTCCTCCTCTTCTTACAAAATTTGCTTGATTCTTTCTTTAGATTACTGTCAATGCAATTTTAAGAGATCAGAGCGAACTAGACTTGTCGGATTTATGTCGTTGCACTGATCTGCAAAGGCTTCCCCACTATATATTCCTCAAAACAAGGGAATCGTCCTGTGATGGCACGTAACCCCACCTTTATTCTTTGCTTCAATATTTGAACTTCATAAAGAAGTTTGAGCAATTTTTGACAATCCAGTCGAATACAATCCAAATCTCACGTTTTAATGAAAGCTCAACACTCCAGGGCAGGCAGTTCAACAACACGGTGCAGGCTAATAAATACTAATCTGTCCAAAATGCAATTTCTGAGCATTTTACATTAAGGATTGTCACTTCATTTTGAATTGCCAACCTAAGGCTCGCCATCGACTTTCTTCTTAACAACATACGGTAGATGTTGCTAGATGCTTTCAGCCCGGAAGGCCCATGTCATTCTTGTACTACAAATGCACAATCTGCATAAAAATCACATCTAAGACTTCTGCCATTTTGGTGAATAACCTTCCACAATCAACAAGCTGCAATGCAAGCGTGTGACAGTGTGCCTAAAACAACCAACTTCAACCTTCATCCCAACAGCTTTAGTAAACGTTCAATAAAACGGCGATTTAAAACCTTTTTCCGCACTCTTGACACTCCGGAAGCGGGATTAATCCTAATTACTTGAGCACTGGTCAATCTCTCCAAACTTGTCATCAACTAAGGCACCTTGGACAATTTCTGTATTGGTCCGAAGCTCAACGAGCACCACAAGCACCACCTTGCCATTAGAGCATGCAATGCCCAATATTGTCTTGGTAAAAAAATGCTCAATGTACACAGCATTCCAGCACCCTTCTGCACATAGTTTTAATGCCGACAATTGGGAATCTACCTAACTAACTTTCGTTATGAGATCCTCACTTTGATAATGCAAACATCGCATCTCTTGCTTTGTGCTGACATTATTCTTTGAAATTTTACTCCAACAACGGTACCAGACCGATGGTGTTACCTGTGCTACAACGACACTAAATTAGGTTGGTTGTTGCAGGCTCGTACCACCACTTCTTTCTCCCCCTTGAGGGCACTCTGCCATCTGATTTCAGACTCCCTTTCAGTACCTGATCAGATTAAACATTTGTGGAATAGAGGAAGTTTCGCCTCTCAATCGTCTACATGAGAGAGAATTAAGTGGAATCTCACTTCCCTCGCTACTCTCATCGAGAGACGACCCTCTGGCAATTAACTCAACCTCAGCACGTCCTGTTAATTTCTAGTTAAATCATTGGGTGACTCCAAAACCTCAGGGGCAATTAAGCGCTTCCGAGGCAATCAAAAAAAGACTGAAAGGGATCGCCCAACTGAATACGGACTACATGAATTCAATTGATGAGTACATTCAATAGACATATGCAACCAGCACCGCAGCTGTAGCAGTCTGTTTAATTTTAATTCCTCATCATCCGTCATTATACTCCAGCTCAACTACACCAAAAACTAGAATGTTGTTTGATGCTCAGCCAAAACCAACTACTGGCATTTCTCTTAATATGCATTGTTAATGTAGGCAAATTCAAGACGACCTCTTTGATCTTCTACTCAAATTTTAGAATTCACGAAAATTGGCATTCTCTTGACCTTAAATGATGTTTCGGTCAAATTAATGTAGACCCATTCTGACTGAACTACAACGTGCTTTATGTGGAGAGACTCCCTTCTGAACTATTCAGGACATTTCGCTTAACTACGGTACATATGTCTAAAACACTACTTCTTGCTGTCGACCTTGCATTCAGCTGCTAACAGACGAAGGCATGGGTTCCTGTATGCTCACATGCTCGTAGTGATCTAACTTTTATGTCGATTGATTTTCTGCATTCATCTCCTAACCTAAACTGCCAACAAACCATTCCTGAATTTGCATAGTCCTGTTGTCAAGGGTTGGTTCCTCCTACGCAATGCGGCTCGAACGACAATCTGTCTTATCAGACCTTTTCAATACCGCTGGCCAAGTCAGCCACACAGATTTTGAATGCCAAAGCCCCGAAGCAGTAATCCACTTAAAGCATTTCCGGAATACTGATGACACCTGTCTCACCTTAGTGTGTCAGACAAAAATTGAATTTTAAGCTTACAATAATTCCCAAACGATCATTTATCTGTGCAGATGTGTCTTTATTCGATCACTTGGCTATTGGCCCCTGCATAATTGTGTGTAAAACTGTTATTTTCAAATGCTCTGGACTATTCCCTCATGGCGACCAAATCCACTTCCCACCTGACGTCCCCTTCAAAGGCAAAAGTGTTCACGTCAACTAATTGACATTCCACAATTAATGTGCACGTCTGGCAATTCTGCCTCTGGATACTCTCCGTCGAATTCCATGCTTTTCCGTACGCAGCCTGATAGCCTACGGGAGCAGCCAATCTATGTGCGCTCTGCAATGGACACCCGGTACCTACACTCGTGAAAACTGCTTTTGCCAAATCTAAGGTAGGCCCTCCAGTTGAAGTGCAAGCGGCACGCACACTACGTAACCCCATTCTTCGCTAGAACTCTTGCTGCCGTTCTCTTATACCAAACCATGAAACCAAAATTATTAGAATTCTCTCTCATGAGCTTTCTCCACCGCTTCCGTATTAGCACTGACCTCTAAAATAGTGTTGGACTGGATTCACTCACCACCTCTTAAAGGTAAGTGTTTTGCGCGTAATCTCTGCCCAATCTTATTAGGAGAAAACGCAACGGCTTCACCTGGCTTCACATCCAAACTTCACTCAACCCGTGCGGACTATCTCTCGTCGTTGGCCTCAAGCCCAAGGACTTGTTCAATTCAGCATAATTCTGGTGCACGGTCCACAATTCATTAAGTTCTGAATTCAACTTCATTGGCAACAATACATTGTCGTAACCTGTCAACAACCGCAACCTTGTGCTAGATTTTGCAATCCTTGTACTCTTACACTCAATGAAAGATATGCTTTATACAGCTCCTTCTCAAAAAATCTTCGCGTTATGGCCTATATGGTTCGCTTCATCACTCACTGCAAAATCTTCAAATCAAGACTCTCTTTCATTCTCACTTAAATCACTGAATCATCTCTCTGCTCAGCAACTAATATGCAGAATTCAGCATTGTCAAAATTGTGCTAACATCAGGCTTTTCCCCTGTTTTCAAGGCACTCAAAGTGGAACAACCTGTTCCCCTAGACAGTGGCCGTTTTTCACTAACCCTTCCATTGACAACGATGGCTGCCTGGCGTGTAGAGTGGCAGAATCTCCAGAAGCCGAACTATCGTTTACACTCTGCACCCTCAAGGCTTACCCTTCTCAAATCACGCTTCTAGTGCATATTTTAATGCGCCTCACTTAAAGCTGGCTCATGCCAATGTTCAACTCTTAAAGTTCACTTACGACAGTCTTACTGGATTATCTCCATTCGAAGACAATCAAACGCCTCCAACACTTCTCATATCTCCCAGCCCCTCCGGGTCCAAAACTCCTGCCGACGTGGGTGCAACAGGGCTCGTGCACCTACACCCCGCACGCCTGAGCTCCCCATCACCCACTCAGCATCCCCACGCAACCCACACCCCCTCCCACAATCAATGCTTTCATCCCAATAGCACAACAGTCTTATGGGAAACCTCTCGCAGCTATACGTGTGCACCCCTCCCCACCCTTTGCATTGTGGGTGACTATACAGGACACTTTTGGCTCAAAACATGGGATATCGCGCAATCCCGCACCAACGGGGTATTTGCCCCTCTTTGTGTGTATTGTTACCAAAGCTGGTTGGCACATCGAAATAGTCTCCTCTTAACTTCAGAAGCCTTCTTAAATGGCCCTTAAGCGTTTGTTTCACGACGTGCATTCCACTAAGATTTATTGACAACGCTACACCTTCTGGGAGCCAATCTACCACGTCTACATGCCCTCTACAATTCTTTAACTCTCTACCTTCAGAAACAAGTCATTACTTTGCTGCCAAACTCCTCCATTAATTGACATCATTCCACCAAGGTCCCTATGGTGGCGCCATCTGGGAACCCGGTATCAAAATCTTAAAGCTCATTTACTGCGCGATAATAGGTGAAGCCAGCCACTCTCTACTCGAAGAGTTGTTAACCCACTGTGAAACACATGTTGAGCAATCTTACAATTCCAGACCCCTCATACGTTCAACGGATGATGCACGCTAGTTTAAATTATATCTCAGCGCCTGCTCATTTCCTAAATGGCAGCCTCTCATTGCCTGCCCTGATTCCTAATGCGCCTACCGCAGCAATCGTGTACGCGTCATTGGAGACTCGAACTTCAACACCCACTTTGCATCCATTTGGAGCGCTCGGATGAAGGAATATTGTTTATCCCTTCAACAACCGTCCAAATGGACATCTGTCTCTCCTGACTATAATTGCGGCACGCCCGTTTTTTAATTAGATGGCAATTCCTCCTCTTGAGTGGGAAAGGTTTTGCGGGTATCACACAAACCGTTCCCGGTCTGATGATCGCATTCGACTTTCAAGTCGACAAAGGCAGGCTCCTTTGTGAGCACGTGCATCGTTGTTCCTCATACCTATTTCGAAAATTAAACAGTTACCATTTATAGTTACTTCTAGTGTTATTTAGAGTTCTGTGCTCTTTATTTTCGTTTATTATTTTGTTACCGTAAGATCCATTGTTTTTTTATATTTATACTTGTTAGTCATTAAGATTTTCCTGCGTTATTGCACCTGTACCACCGTCTTCGAGGTCTGCCCTTTTTAAACGATATCATTCAAGCATCAGCTTCATATTAGGTAAGGTTTCTGCCTTTACTCGACTTATCACCTCTTCGAGGTGCCCGCTCTACAATCACGCTCTATGCGTTTTATATCTCATTCGAGATCAATCGTATTAGTCTAATTAGTATTATGTTACGGTTTCTGTGTTGTCGCGCTTCGCACCTCTTCGAGGGCCACTTTCAATGTCCACGCACCTTTGCCGTAACTAATCTCATTCCGAAAATTAATCTTATTATCTTATTTTTTGGCCGCATTACTGCATTCGCGCTTCCAATCTTGTTAGGTACCCCTTACAATTTTTCATTACGCTTATTCGTTGAATCTAATCATGCCTTTCTAATGCTATGGCTACATTCACTCACTGTCCTTTACCTGTATTTCCTGCTCCTTACAATTCCTATTACCCAATTCTATGCCTAACCTACGCTAGCTTCAGCCTTAACATCTTTATTCCTGTCGGGACACCTAGTCTCCTGTGGGGGTGTAGTTTGAGCAAGAAGCTAATTTATTTATATATTATATTCACTTCGCATCAGGCTGCAACGACCTTACATCAGGTCTGCACGCTAGCGCATGTACCTATGATCCTTCAATGGTCCGCCGACGCACCCACAGAAGCGTCCGCGGCGCTTAACCACCACGGAGCCCTTGCCTCCCCGAACTGCCGCGGCGTGACCCGTCGGGGTTCAGGATTACCCTCGCGCCGGTACCTGCGACCAATGCCTCTCTTTGCCAGCCTTCCTCTTCTTCTCGTGTGGCTTCTAGAAGGTCCGCCGTGACTGGGCATCCCCCACTCCCCCTGGCAACGGCAGACCAGCGCCCTTCTTGCAGGCTACCAGTACTCCCTCTCGAAGCCTGCCTCTCCGACCCGTATCGGACGTGTTGTGCGCTCCTCGCTCTAGCATGGCTCCGCGGCCGACAACAGTTAGCTCCCGTGCACTACTGCCCACGTGGATATTAGTGCCCTGGCACGCAATTAATGCCACGGCGTAAACCAGTCAACATTATTATACATGTTTAGCTATTCTAACGCACCTGCCCGGCCCCCACGCGCCTCTCGCACCATCGCTCAAAGACCACCTTCGTTTCTCCACCACCACCCTTTCGCCTCTCCCGCCACTCCCAGCTGCTCCTCCCCCCTTCCTTAACCTCGTGCGACCCGTCCCTCCGCACGGCCTTCAGCACCATCGTCCTCGCAACTTTGACCGACGGCGCTCCGCCCCCAACTGTCTCTTATCTCCGCACACCTTCAGTCCCAAACTCTGTGGCGAAAATTCCACCCACGCGCCTCACTTACGCCCTCCCTCCCTATCCCCTCCCGCCCCCTAACCCCCGCCGCCTTGCCACACATTCCAACTCGTGCAATGCCCATCCACTCCCCACACCACCTACCCACCCCACCCACACCACCGTCACCATGAGTATCTCCCACACTAAGCCCACCCATAGTACCACATCATAGGTACATTAGTGTTTAAATACTATGTTTACGCATTCTCATTTCATCTGTCTCATAGTAACAATACAAACCGCCAACTATCCCTTCTCAAGATCCCAACCCTCTCTCCCCACCACACCCTAACCTGTACTTTACAGGTGTCTGGGTGGTCCTCTCCGCCGCCCTCACGTTTACAAGCCCTCCCCGTACTCTCACAATGTGCCCCTCCTCTTTACAATCCGACCTCCTAGCTCCCTACCTCACCAATCCTCCTCCGTACCCCGCACATCTCCACTCCTCACCCAGCCCATCCAGCGGACTTGGAGAAAAAGCTGGCTCCACCCTCTTTCATTTACTAGATGGCACCACAAAATCTCGTGCGATGAAGAACTTCTAGCTGTGTTGGCTTTTGTTCTCTGACACCATCAATTAATCTATCCCTCTATCTATCACACCTCACACAACCTTTTCAGCTATGTTCTTCCTTACCTTTAATATCTCACTTCACCCCACACAATATAACCACGACACACTTACGTAGGGATTTATTCCCATTCCTGTTTCCCTCAACATCTATATCCACACCCTATTCTTTTCCGCCCCTCACTTATCATGCCCTCGCACAGCACTCCCTGGTTACAATCCACCTATATCCCACTCAATCACACACTCTCTAACCTACGTACCCTCCTATCTATAACGCCTCCTCCTCTCGCCCCCCAACCCTCGCCTCTCACCCCCGGGACCCTCTCAGCTCCCTCACGCACACGCTACATCTCATCCCAGCAACCAAAATTTTAGAGGGCGCACCCAGCACAATCATCCCCCATCCTCTCCCACATCGGCGCAGCGCCGACCTCCACCTCCATTCGTATAACGCAACCACCCCACGCTACCTCCACTCACCACTCTGCTCCCATGCTACCACACCCTATGCTCGAGTCCACTCTACACATCGCTCGCTGCCTCCCAACCCCAGACGCCCCGTGCCACCGCTCTCTCATATATCTCCCATCCCAGCGCACATATATAGACACCCCTCTACCTCGCCACTTCTCATCGTACATAGGCTGACGACCTCTAAGAGATAGGAAGTCGACGAAACACCGCCTCATCCCCTACCGCTCCCCGCCACACTCCAATTCGCCACGCCAGACACATGTTGTGCCTCTTTGCATCTCATCATCTGCGAATCAGTAATACCGACCCTCTCGCTGACTAGTGGGACCACCGTCCATTGGTTGAGTGCACTGTTGAACGCTCACCCCCTACACTCACGCCTCTCCGCACCCTCCGCTACTCGAGCCATCTCTCATGTCGGCTGCCCCATAGCCCCAGCCCCCCACCCGTACGGCACAAACTCTACCGCGAGCTCCCCCTACCTGCGCAAGCCACTAACACAACTCCGCTGACCTAACCTACACAACCCTGAAAACCCATCACTACCCCTTCATCACCCCACCCCCCACCCACTCATCGTACCTCTCACCCGGCGCATCTTCTTCTTTGCACACACTCCGCCCCCCCGGTCCACCAATATCACTCTACCTCGTCGGCAGAGTACCACACCACTAACACAAGTTCCTCCCCTCCAAATTAGCCAACTTCTTAACAATACTTACCGTATGTTAAAACAGCAAGCATTGTGTCCCTATCCCACCTCCCATAATAAATCCACACACCTGTGCACCGAACCAGCCCAACAAGCGTGCAACTCCCACTGCACACACCAGAATCCACACACAACCCTCCCCACACACAATCAACCGCCCACCAACTCACCACAGAAACTAACACCGAGCGCGACTCCCTAAGGAAGCACACAAACAAACCACTGAGAGTACGACCCCGGCCGTCACAACGGCCCCCCTCCAATCTCGCTCGACACACCGCGCAACACCTCACAAACCTGCGTCGTCCCATCTCGCGACTCACACCCTGACAATAGAAGTATCTCGACCCTCTCTCCCACACTCACCCCCCCCCCGACCGCTTCCCCCACCCACCAGCACCACCCCCTCCACACCGACTCGCGTACATCATCCTAGTCCCTCACTCCCTCCCTTACTCAACCACTGCTCACTTACTCACCACCTCCACCAATCTGCAACCATATTCTTTACACTTCGCTCTGCCCCTTAAACATCTATCAACTAAGCACGCACGGCCGCTCCGGCTCGAGCCGAGAGAAGCGGAAAGAGGGCGAAATGCGGTCACCCGGGGTGAGACGAGTCAGAACGTCCCGAGAACGGAGGGGCCGCCCTGGCAGGCATAGCAGCACGCGCCTGATGCAGCGTACGGCAGCCAGGCGTCCCTCTTGCTTTTACAAGCGGGTCCCCGGCCCCTCCCCCGCTCCCCGGCCCTTGCCCCAGGCTTGCTCTTCAAGGTCGGCTTACACGAGGGGCGGGCGCCCGCCGGCGATGATTACCCCCTCCGCCCCCGCCCCTCGCCGCCCCGTCCCGCCGGCCACGTCGCCGCCCCGCTGCAGGCTGAATGCGGGGCCCCGCTTCCCGGTAAATGCAAGTTCGCTTCTTGCGCTCGCGCGCACAGAATTCGTGGTTTAAATCACTTTTGCTAGAAGCGCCCGCGTGAGCGCCCACCACAAAAAAAGGAACGGAGAGGGCCTATTAGTTTGGGCGCGTCCGTCGCTCTAGGTTTCTGTTCTTCGGCGTCGCTGCCTCTTTTCAAGTGATGATCGTTACTTCTTATGGCACTCATAAGCTTTTCGCTGTTGGGAGCCATAATTTAAAACACGGTTGTTGAATTTCTAGTTCGAGGACGTACTGTGTTTGCTCTCAAACCTACTTCTTTGTCACTTCTTGCAGCAAAAATGCAATATGAGTAAAAAGTGTACATAACTCCCAATCTCATTCTACTTTTGATAGTTCAACTTATAAAATGAATTTCATGTAAGGACGGTCCAAAAAATGTTATCAATAAGCAATAATCTATACGGATAATTCGCAAAAATTTGATACAATAAGTTTATTTATTTGTCGGTTTGCAATATTCAAATTTATCACAATATCAAATGTGAAAATAAAAAGTGAATTTTCGAAAGGTATAAATAAAGATTAGTTCGAGTTCAGAGATAACATTTTTTCAAATAATTCCTCAAAAATTTCATTGCCCGGGCAGACGTATCAAAATTATGTTCCACAGTTTTGCGCAATGGTATGTTCAAAATAACCGAACACGAAGGATTAATACAACCCCTTGCTGAAACCACGTTAACGAATTTCGCATTAATCCCAGTTCGCACACTCGCATGTTTGCAATAATGCTTTGATCGGTTTCGTGCGCGAAGCGTTTAAACGGGGACGTGCGGCGCCTGAGAATAAAAAGATCACGCTTCCCCGCGCTTCGGTGCACGCCACGGATGGTCACGCATCGCGGGGCGCGGCACTGGTCACACGTGATCCGCGCTTGCGTTCGCGTCGCGGGGGAGTACAGGCCCATTCACAAAGTAATCGTAAACATAAGCATAGTGCGTAGACATAAACATTTACAGAAGTGATAGATTCATGTATTCGTAATGTCTAACATAAACGTAAGCAAATATGAGTTTCTATAGGTTGTGAGACATTCTGGTTTACTATTGGTTTGACGTGAAAATCGATTTGAAGGTATTAACTGTGTCTATGACCCATATACCGTTAGTTCTATCGATTTCGCTCATATTTCGATTCTCGATTTTGAGTTACCGTTCTGTGATTGGTTCACTTATTATGTCTTACTAAAGCTTAAGCACAGAATCGTGCAAGCTTTTAAGTTAACGTCTTACGTATTATGCTTATGCGAACGCATTGCGAATGTGTCCGCTTATTTTCCGTAGTCCTAACTTTTATGTTGGCGCCAGGCTTATGTTTATGTTTGAATTGCGAATGGGCGTTAAGTCCGATGCGCATTGAGTACTCTAGTCGTCCCTCGGCACGGCTTTACCTTATGGTGCCATGGCCGGCTTCGGTGACTCAGGGCATCAATTGATGTCACTGCAGGGCCTCTGACGAAGGAGGTCCTTAAGTTTGAGGTCCGGTGGCGGAAGGAATTTACCTACTTTGAATTCAGCCTCTAACTGGAGGAGAATTCTAGCTACCGGCTGGTTTGACAGGTAGTTTTGCTGTGGTTTCTCCGATCAACACCAACCGAATGCTGGAGGAGTATCCAAACAAACAGGCCACGGACAGCGTGCGATCTTTCTTTCTTCTTCCTGTCCCATTGTCACCCCTTACTTAACCACTATCACACTTATAATTATGAATGACACATCGGGAAAGCAGTTGGAAGCCTAGAGCTTGTCCCTTTGCTTAGAACTTCTTGCTGCGTACGTTTTGTCCTTTAAATCATTTTCGTCTCCAATTCTTATATTGAATATATTCAATGGAAGTCTGAAAGTGTCAAATCAGACAACCACAGTTGACCTTAACGTTTACAAAATTTAAATGAAATATGCACAACTTTAAAGCATACTTCGTACAACTTTCATACACTTTAATCACAAGTGTACTTGCTTTTAACATCACTGATTAATAGGAAATAAAAAATGTTACTTTAATTACAGCACTCTCCAAATTAGCTAGGTTGCCTTCTTCAAATCAAACAATTCATTGTTCTTTAACATTTCTGATTTTAATTTTCACTCTCGTACATCGTTTTACCACTTGATGTTTATTAAGTTGAAATTAAAAATGAAACCTATTATTTCTTTATCTTTCTTCTCAAAATATTTTAGTACTTATTGCATTTAATGCATATCTAGATTCTTAGAGAATTTAGAATGATACTGTAAGTCAGTACTGTGAAAATTCTGCTCGCGCTGGAAACGGAAAAGTAGTAATTTCTTCACATGTACATTGTTCGCCTGGTGACAGACTGTCGTGCGCCTGACCTCGCGCTATTGGCCTTCTACTCGCTTCCAGGGCTTATGGGATAATATTACTTAGTTTCCCACACAACTTGCGAGCTTTAATGCGTGGTGAAGCCGCTGACTAACTCGCCGTAACCTTTGTTAAATGAGCACAAGCGCATAGTACAAAGTTTAGCGTTAATTATTTACAAAAATAAACGACGAACAGCATTTTGGCAAATTAAGTCTGTTGGGACACAAATTAAGTCTGTTGGTTACACAGGGTAAGACCCCGGCGTATTAGTAACGAGAACTAAATCACCCTGTATACTTGAACTAAATTATCACAATAGCAAATGGGACAATGTGAATATTTGTAAACATCTTCTCTAATGCAAGCGAGATTAAACATTAATTGATACTTATCAAAAAATCAAATCCTGTGTAACAGAAAACACGGAGGCAAGTCGTATGCGGATAGGTTAGATGATATAATAACTTTATAAAAATATTATCGAATCCTAGAATGTCCAGGAAATTGAACCATTTCTTGTGCGCCTTTAACATGCCTACAACATTTGCATCCAATCGACCGCAGTCGTCGACACGCCCACCAACCGGCAAACGCACAAGTCGCCCAGGTATGTTCGGTCCAAACATTTGCGCAACAACCAACATTGCGATCCTACGCCGCGAACAAGCAACACCGCACGGACACGACCAAACACGCGTGGGGCGGCGAGTAAAGCGAAGAGCTGGCCGTGGGCGGCCAGCAAGCGCCCTCCAGATACGAGCGTCCCCCCTCCCACCCCCTCCCGCCCATTGGGCAACGGCCGGCGCGGCCAGCGCGGCGTAGCGGCGCGATATCTCCGCTCCCATCTGCAAGTGTTTACAGCCTAAAACGCGCTCTTGTTTCTTCTTGTTTCCACCGTTCTCCCTGCCACGTCTCCTTCCTCCTTTTTGCGTCTTTCTTGTTTCACTCCGCTGCCAACCTTTTGCACTAACGCGCCCCATACAATCGTTTCTTTTCTGGCCCGCTCAGCTATTCTCTCACCGCTAGCCAGCCCGAGTTTTTTTTTCTCGAACGGAAGTCAAGGCTTACGGCGTGGCATACGCCAGCCAGCAACGCTATCAAACTTCTTTTTTTCTGGTCTAGCTCTCTTTTCTTCGACCTCGTCCGCCATCTTTGCGCCGCTCACGCGCGTTCGTTCCTCCGGCGGCCGCGAGGGTGCGCGGGTGCGCGCGCGACCTCGCCCAGCGTTGCCTGTGTGTTCGCTCCACGCTCGTGCTTTTATTTCGTTTCCGTTTGAAGTCGTCGCGTAGCTCGTAGGGTTCTTGTGGTTTCTCTGGGCGTCATTTAGCGAACAGAGGGCGATGGTGGAGACGAGGGGGGGAGCGGTGGTGAGGGAGTGTGGGAGAAAGGGCGAGGACAGGGCCGAGGGTGTCAGGGTGAGAGGGGAAGAAGGAGAAGGCGCGAGGTGATGGCAAGGATAAGGGAGCGAAGGAATGATGGGCGAGGGACGAGGGGCGTGGGAGCTGGAGGGCGGGGGCGAGGCCGAGGGGGCAATGGAAACAAGGCAAGAGCGAGGGGGCAAGTGGTTGGAGGCGACGGGTGCAGGCGAGAGGGAGCGTGGGCGGGAGGACGAGGACAAGGCCGAGGGAGTAAGGGTGAGAGGGCAAGTGAGAGAAGGCGCGAGAGAGGGGTGATGGCAAGGGAGAGGGAGAGAAGGGATGTGGAGCGAAGGACGAGGGGCGTGGGAGCTAGGAGGCGGAGGCGTGGCCGAGGGGGCAAGAGCGAGGGGTCAAACCTGTGGGGGCAAGGACAAGAGCGTAAGGGTGAGGGGGCAAGTGGTTGGAGGCGACGAGTGTAGGCGAGAGAGAGCGTGGGCCAGAGGTGATAGCAAGAGTAAGCCAGTGACAGGGTGATGGGCGAGGGTTGAGAGGCGTGGGAGGTAGGAGGGCGGGCGAGGCCGAGGGGGCAAGGGCGAGGGGTCAAACGTGAGGGCACAAGGGCGATGGGGCAAGTGATAGAAGGCGATGAGTGTATGAGGATGTGAGGGGGAGAGGAGGCGATGGCGAGGTGGTGAGGGGGTAAGCGGGCGAGGATGACGCGAAGAGCGATGGTGAGAGCGCCTGGGCGAGGGCAGGAACGAGGGGCCGAGGGCGAGAGGGAGAAGGCGAGGGAGAGGACCAAGACGACGAGGGCACGTGCGGCGCAGCTGGACCGCCCCGAATCCGTAGGGCGCTGCCTGCGCTGCTCGTCAAGAACTGTGTGGCCCCGCAACGAGCACTGGCCGCTCCCTCAGCGCCTGGCTTCGGCCAGACCGTGATGCAGATAGAGGGCCATATGATTGTGTACTTTCTAGCAGTTAGTAGTAAATGCACCGAGAAAAATGTACTTGATTGCAGCGAAGAGATTCCGGTATTCTGCATACAAGTAATTAGTGAAACACCACCCAAACAGGTATTCAGTTCACTGTAGCAAAATGTATGTTTATTGTATACCGGCACACTCAATTCACATTATCAGGAATCAGTTCAATATAATATATTTATTTTAAATACAAGCATATTTATTCCTATTGGGCTAACTTTGCTGTGAGTTACAGATACTTGTATCGCAGATCAGAGATGGTAAGTACCAAGTAGCAATGTATTATTTATAAGACATTTCAAAAACGACGTAGACAAACAAGTTGGATAAATATTACAAACCTATACATTTCCTTACAAATAATTCCAATACGCGGAAAGGACATAGGGGGTGCTAATTTTTTTTGGTTTTAGTTAATTCACTATTTGTAGATAATATTTGAATGAAATTTTATATGCTATTAATGAAAAAGTATGTATTGACATGTTTAGTAAACATACTTCTCTTGACACTAAACTTGTTCTATCTTAAAAAAATACCACACACCGTTTATGTATTTATTACAGAATCACACAGTGTACAGCAACCTTTTACAATTTATTGATTCTACAAATATATGTAATGCATGCTCAAAATAGAACTCACATGATATTCTTCACGAAGCGGCATTCTAGCAGGAACGTGATATGTTACGCAACCCAAAACAGCGCCCAAACGCTGCATACGTAAACACTTACCTGGAAACAGAAATACGGCGATTAGCAAGAGGCGCGCGTGTTTCGTGTAGAAGGAGTTCATGCCAGAAAGACTAGCTGTTGTTCCATGACAGTGGCAATTGCGTCACAGACTGTCTATCGACCCCCGACATTTTACGCCGCTTCTCCGCCAACGACTCCCCTCGCGTCGTCGTGAGAAGCTCTTTGACGACTTTCCGGAGTGATTGCGTCACGATTTATTACGATCCATCGCCCGTTACAGACAACGTGTGTTTTGTTGTGGTTGCAATCGATGAACCGTTTCAGATTATGGATTTTTCTTTCGTAAGAAATATTGTTGTAACCTATAGGCTGGTGAAGAAACAACATGGAAATCCTGTTTCTCGACAGAGAGAAAATAACTTCTTTGGCAAATTGTATTATCTGACGTGCTAATGCAATTACGATTTTAGAAATTATCCAACCAAAACATTTAGCGATTCAGTTCTGAGGAAAAACATGTTTATTTTTTAAATTTTGTTTATTTTGAACTCAATGTTTTTCTTTTATTAATATCAAATTGATTTAATAACTTATGTTCTTGGGAAATAGCGATTTATTGTAACAAGAACAGATTTGATGAAGCTCTCAGCTGTCCGATTGCAGAATTTAGTCTTGTTAATTACATATTTACTCTTTTGCTGGGAAGAGCCAAATTGTCGAAATTAAACGAAATGAATTATTAAAAATCTTTGTAATAATATACAGTTATTATAATTGGGATTATTATAATTATAAAAATCTCCATTCTGCATTCTTAAAGAGACACAGAATAAATCTACATGGAACTACAATAAAATAAAATAATGTTGCAAAGTCATTCGAAATGTTTTTATCGCAACGTCACAGTTATCGTGCATTATGGAGGAGTGGGTAATATTTTCAATTAATTCAACATTTCAGTGTGTAGTTCACAATCCACAGAAACTTTATTGCCTTTTTCGTTTAATATTGTGATGGGCAGAAGAGATGCAGGCGTCAAATCATATTTCCAAATTATGGAAATGGCTGTGTTCTGATATTTACTGCTGCATATTGTAATGCCTAAAATGCATTAGTGCCATGATTGCAATTAGTGGGTATCTCCTTCGTAGTTGTGGAATGGGCTAGAAAATAAACAAATATAACATTGTGAATGACGATGTATTTTGCATGCTTTAATACATTTTTGGACCGCTTGAGGTGTAATCTTCGAAATCATATCGGTTTTTCTTAAAACTAATATTTTTTTATTCAAAGAATGAAATTGATATTAGCAAATTGTGTTAATGAACTGAAACTAATAATTAGGACAAGTATTCGCCACTGTGTAAAAGTCTAAAGAAACTTTACATTTCCTTTTCAATAAAGCTAATTAGAGACATGAGTCATAGCCTGTATAATGTAATATTGCCTTGTTACTTCACATTATTAAACAAAAGTCATTCTATGCGAAGTAAAATGTGTTGAAACCTCGACAATACCTTTTAATAATAACGCATAAACTAATTTACGATAAAGGTTAAGCAATCAACCCATTGCATTATCAGACAACGTAAAGGATAAATGTATTGAATTTTCTATTTAAAAAACGAAGAGTTTTCTTATAAATTACTGAATAAGCTTGTCGGTTATCGATCAAACGATCTCAATTGAGTACTTATCCACTTTTTAGCTAACATACTCATCTTAATGAAACAGGCTCAAGCGGTGTTCGAATATATGTAAAACATTGTTATAGGCCATTACTGAGACTACAAAAATGTGCATTTATCTACTTCGAACATATATAGCTAATTGATATAGTGATGTTGCAACAGCTCACATTTTCTCTCATTATTTCTAACTTTTGCAATTTTCGAAACTTCAGAAAAGTTGAACGAAATATAACCAGCACTATTATTGTAAATTTTAAAGTGTAATTTGCTAAATCTGAAGAAAAAATCACAGAAAAAATTCGATACATTTTTGAGAAATTTTTGTAAATGTCTTTGGATTTTCATGTACAGAACCCCAAAAGGTCATATTTGTTAGTAATACCAAAAAATTGAACTTTTTCATTATTTAACTCAAAATTACACGAACAACAGTCATATTTTCAAACAACTGTTTGTGACCTTAGTAAACGATCTACTTTAAAAGAAATATTATTAAGTAAAAAATTGTGTAAAATAAAAATAATAATTTTGCAGTGTTAATTTTTGTAATTTTCGGAAATACAGGCTTCCTCAGAACAGCTCTGCATTAATGGAAATTCATGTCGTGGTGAATAGGCGCTCACAGCGAGGTTCCAAGAGCTGTGCCTCGATATACAGTACCCTATTTCCAGTATGCTCAGAATTGATAAAAAAACTATCCAGACTCCGCCTCAACTCGGGAAAATTAAAAAGAAAAGCAATGAAACAGTCACGAATATGACTGAAAATGCAAGTACTTCATTGTGTTATTTCGTCTTTTGTTTTACAGTGTATCGAATGTATTTTCATACTTAGTCCGTCAGTAATTACTAGTACACAGCTGATGTCATTCGACGGTAGGTTTTCAAAAAAGAGGTTGCCCACCATTCAATTTTTACTTTTGCAAGATCATGGCTGTACGGGTGACGCCGCGTCGAACGCTATGTTGGTGACATTTCGACCATCTTGTCGTGGTCTTTTTCAGGGCTGGTATGCGTGCAAGATCTTGCACATTACTCTGGCTGCGGAAGCCTACGACTTCAAATATTTACTTATGGCGAGTTGTATTACATGATTCCTTCACTTAATAACTTTTTTATAATTTTGGTTTGTAAAGACCTGCTGTGCACAATATTAAAGTATTCCCAAAAACAATTTTTGTTAAAATTTTAAATTTATTACAGGTTTACAGGAGAGTATTTTGTGTTTTTTTCAGCAGATTTATGACTCCTAGAGGCCACTAGTAATAGTAAATATGACATTATAGTCATACACGTTGACGCATACTGCACAGTCATGAACTCAACTAATTGTGTGACGACCGACCGCTTCAAATATTCCCTTGCAAATCAATGAGCTGGTGCCGTGTTCAGAAGCCGAGGGATTCCGATGCCTGGAGGATCCGGAGGAGACAGGAGCGGTGGGTGGGGGTGGGGAATCGCAGGAGGCGCCGATTGCCCGCATCGCGCCCGTCAGCTGGCGCGCAGCGCGTCTGGGAGCTAGGGAGAGTTCGGGTGGGGGAGGAGGGTTGGTGG
>BOPP01000010.1:15739486-15758865 GCA_017312745.1 Gryllus bimaculatus | reverse complement strand
GGGTTTTTGCGGCCCGGCAAGGAGCGGGAACGGGCGGTGGTCGTGCACTGTGGACCGGTGGCCAACACACTCGCAGCGACGACTTCGTGTGCCGCTCCGCGCGGCGCGGAGACGGGGCGTAACAGGGGGCGGGGGAGCAGGGGGGCGTGGCAGGCGGCGGCGGCCTGTTCTGAAGAGGTGGAAATGAGGCCAGCGCAGCCGCCGCTGCGCGCGCCGTCGGCCGCGAACTTTGCGGACTTATGGTAATTGCGGTCCGCTGCTGCGCGGGGACGTGCAGAGGCCGACGCCACGCCACACCCCGCATGCCGAGTTGCTTCCCAGGGACCCGGACCGCCCCCCCGGGGGGGAGGGTATCTGCCCCCCCCCCCAGAGCAGAAAGGATGGAAATAGAGGAGAAGCAGGATTTGGACGGATTGTATGTTTAGTACCCACGCGAGCGTGAATTCCATCTCTACTTCCATTTCCAACCGCCCAGTTTCCGTCCTTGTGGTACACCTCAGTCGTTCGCCCCACGTTGAGGTAAGACGACACCTCGCGCAGCTGCTCTTAGGAGGAGACGTCTTTACGAAGTCTCCTAGGTTTTGTCAGCGCGTGTTGCATAACATTTCCGTAATTAATAGAATTTGCACATACTATTCGCTAAGGGGAAGAAAGCGACACTAATCAAGGCACAAACAATTCCGGGAGAGATATGGCGACGTATCGCACTTATGGATTTTCTAGACAATATGAAAAAATAATATTTTCAAAACAATAGCTGAGTAACTGCAACTAATCCTTATCTTTAAAATGGCAAATAGTTATGAAGAATCTAGTGAAATAAGAATAATTTATGACATATGAATATATACCCAGTAAAATATGAACATTTCTACCCAAAAAATTGAATTAAGACTGTACGCTATTCAACTTGAGTAGAGCTTAATATCCGTTGAAACCTGCTGAGCAAAGGTTAAATTTAATATCAAATTTAAGAAACACTTATTTTTGCACGTTCGTCGTAACATTAAAATAACTTGCTAAGGGAACGAAATATAAGTAATAATCTATTGTTGAGAATGAATCCATAAAAGGGTGTTAGAAAGGTGGAAACAGGGAGGTAAAATAAAATGATAAAATGAAAGCAAGGGGAATTTTAAAATTTTAATTTTAAAGAAAAAATGTAGACATAGAAAATACTTACATACTTTAATATCAGATTTGTGACAGCATGTTTCTTTTTTCTAATCCAGTGCATCACATCCCTCATGAATAAATAAGATACGCAATGACCGAGGCGAACATTTCAAGTAAATAAAACATGAAAGTAAAACTCAAATTGTTATTTTCATTAACTGTAAAACATTACATTCATGCCATTTGTATATATGGGACCAGAAAATATCAATTCCAATTCGCAATTCGTACATTGACTGTTGTGGTTGCACAGAACACACCTGCCACTAAATAAATGTGCGCTCTGAATATCTCCGAATACTACAAAATTTATTAGGATTAATTTGCCCTGCGGTGGAATTGATACTAAAAGAGGTCACATACTTTCAAACTCTGCCTGAATTGGGAAAAAATGTTTGAAATCCATATGTCTACAGTTATTAGCTGATAAACCAATGAATTTCGGTATATGAAACAAGAATAGCGAGCCAGACAATTCTAATTTGAAGTTAATTAAATATCTTTCCAGTCTCGGGATAAAGGAGAATATCCACCACTATTTTGAAACTATTGCTTCAGTGATTTGAATTGACCAATAGAGTAATTCAACCACATCGAGTTACGAAATTTCTTTGAAGAGAACTCTTCAAAAGAAGCCAATTCGTGTAAAAATTAAATCGTGGTGTATTAAAGGGGCTCTCGTGGTTCAGTGGCGAAGTAGCCTACCCTTCACCACAGAGGTTCCGGTAGAACCCCCGTAGAACCCATGTGAAATTTGTTACGACAAAACGAGAGTGCCTGCTTCACAGGGTCTAGTCCAACCCCTGAGCAGCGTCCTAAACCTTATTCTTATCCTTATTCCTTCCCAATCCTGTGTAGTGAACCACGAGCGCGTGACAGGAGGTGCGTACGCGAGTTATGTAAGTTTGGCTGGCAGGATCTTGGAAGTAACTGAGACACTGACTTTTCTCAATAAGTAAATTTATTTCACAGTTCAGTACATTTGGTTGTTAGAACTTACAACTAAGAAATGAGAGCACTTGCAGGGCTCCCCCTGTATTTATGTGCTCCGAGGGCGCGTGTCATAAGGAGAAGGGGAATGGATCGGGAGTGCGGCGGTGACGCAGCAAGATCTATTTTTATACATTTCAAAATTTGGTTGCAGATGAGTAAGGACGGTCTTCGGATCTTCCTGATGCACAGTCGAGGTGAGTCAGTCTCTTCGTTTCCTTGTTCGTCATTGCGAACCCCAAAGCTCCCTGGTTCTGTCAATGTGAGTCAGTCTCCTCATTTCCTTGTTTTTGGGCGTTCGCGACGCCGTTGTGAAATATTGCTTTACAACTAAGGTGGTGTAGGGATGGCCGCTGCTGTTGTACTAGCGGGCGGACATGACTCGCGGAGATGTTACCTGGCGGTCCTCTTGAAAACCGACTACGTTGAGACGTGAGATGACCTGCTAGTAATGGAGGATTACTCCTAAAAAGCGCACTAAATGAATGGAGGATTACTCCAAGCGCAAAGCGCCCAACGCCCTCCAAAGGGCTTCGAGACGCGTTGCGTTTATGAAAACGTAACATTTTTTAATCTTATGATTTTGCGTAATTGATGTTTGTAAACTTACATAATTTGGTCAACTGCCAATTTAGCCATAGAAAATTTTAGAATATTTTCTCAAACCGGCTCCAAATTATTCCTTTAATTTTTCCCTCGTATTTAGCAAAGAACGGTTAAGAAAGTTGTGTAATCCCATGTACGGTAACTCTCTGCATATTAAAAATTGCAAAAAACGACAAAAAATTAACATTGCAAAAGTACAATACTGATGATAGAGTTCTTTGTTAAATGAAATTTGTTCTAAAAAATCAGTTTTAAAAAAAAGTTCTGTACAACGTTTTTAATTATTAGCAGTTTGGCGTTATTTTGCAAATATTGGAAATTGCTGATTCGAATTTACAGCACTTATTTTGCTAGAATATTTCAGAAGTCGCCAGGTTGTATTGCAACAATAGAAACGCCGCGACATGGCAGTTTGAAATTCTCAGAATATCTTCTTGCGAGTATTACTACGCGGTGTTCCTGGATGAATAAAACGGCTCTTGAATTGTCAAATTTGTGTAGATGTATTAGCTTTTGCACCTAATGCACGATAGTTGGTAATGGGTTTTACAAGTGATGGTGAAAATGTGTTAATTGGGGAAATGGCGGTGTTATTTTTACGTGCCCATAAGTAAAGCGAGAAACTACTTGCTGTTGTAGCACCACTAATTATATATTGGATATATAAAATGGATGGGAATGGGAAATTACTACTTCCTAAACAGGAACGTAACGCTCGCCCAAAACATTTTAGGTGATAAAAGGTGTAAATTCATGAAAGAATTAGGAACATTTTTAGGAAAGGTTCGGACCGTTAGGGAAAATGAAATTAGGGAGTGGGAAAACAGCACCGGTTAGCTTGAGCGGAGCCTAGACTGGAGAGAAATAAATAAGTCAATAAGCTAACAATATGTAAGTTAATCAGTAATTTTATGTTAAGTTAGTTAAGAAATATGTCATAAGTCGTAGTCAATTGGTAAGTAACAGGTCAATATAATAATTAAATAAAATTGGCATATTAATAAGCACATTAGGGGGGGAGGTAAGGAGGGATCGAAAATATAAGGGCAGAGGCGCTGGTGCGGACGATCTCTTGTGGCGCTGTTTGATTTCGGGTGCTGAGGAGGCCAAGCACTGGAAGGAGACGGAGGGACGCCCACGCCAGAAAATAAATAGTTAAAATAAACGTCGGATAGATTAGTATGTATTCGGCTTCTGACGGCAGGTTTTCCCCCTTCAGGGTTTTTTTCCTGAGCCGTACCTTATGGTCTCTTTTCCACGGCTTTGATGCGATGGAGGGACCATTTGGGGTGAATACCAGAATTCGAAAGATTAGAACGGGAAAGGATGTAGGTATTTGAGCTGAATGTTTTCTTCTTCATGCTCAAAGATCTTGCTTAGCTCATCATTGTCATCAGAATCATTGTTTAATGAATTGTCCTAAATTTTGCGGCGATATTTAATTGGTTTTGGGTAAATTTTAATAAAAAACTAAATAAACTAACTACTCGTTTGGACTCGAAATATTTATTTATTATTTAATAGGTAATTATTACAAACCAATTAGATTACTTGATCCTATGTGGCTAGGCCGAAGGCCTTTAAGCCATTACAATACCTACATCCTTTCGCGTTCTAATCTTTCGATAATTTTGCAGCGATGTTTTTAATTGGTTTTGCTAAATTTTAATAAAAAACTAAATAAACTAACTACTCGTTCGGACTTCAAATATTACAAAAGACATGTAGCTTTAAGAGTATTAAATGTATAACCAAGAGCATAACTTAACAAAGAGCGATACTAGAAATATTGATTATAATTCCCCTTATTGAAATTTTTGAATTGGAATCTCCATCTAAATTCATTTACAGTTTTGAACTATCTAAAAACTTGAGAGACGTTATCCACACAACCAATTCAGCTGCTCGCGACTTTCGCCTCCGTCACATACTCCTTCCGCGCGGAGCAGCACGGTTTTCATTCCGCAGCTGCCAGCGCTGGCTACTCGCGCGGGCTGCGTCGTCAGGAGCACGACGGGAACAACGTAAACAAACTCCTTCTCCCTGAGAGGCGATGCGGTCAGAAGAGCGAGGTAGGAGTTTGAGAGCGAGGGCAAAGGGCGGAGGACACCAATAATGGAAGGATGGGTGAGGTGGGCATAAAGATAAAAGATAAAATTTATTTGAACTGCAAATGGGCATATCCCGGTGGCAGCTAATTACATAAATAAGGTAATAAGCTA
Organism: Gryllus bimaculatus; assembly: GCA_017312745.1. Lineage (NCBI taxonomy): Eukaryota > Metazoa > Arthropoda > Insecta > Orthoptera > Gryllidae > Gryllus > Gryllus bimaculatus. Next base: position 15,753,871 of record BOPP01000010.1, on the reverse strand, counting down.
ACATGCAAACTAAATAATAATAATAATAATAATAATAATAATAATAATAATAATAATAATAATAATAATAATAAATATAATGATATAAAACTGTATAATTTATAAAACATTTAAAATTACCTTTAAAAAAAGAAACATCACACGTATAAGGAATTGGCACGAAAGGAGAACGCTGGGAGTAAAATCGACTAAAAGAGGAAGACGGCAAGAATGGAAAAGAGAAATGGGAAGGAACGCTTAAGACGATGTAATAATGAAAGTATAAATATTGGAAGCACAACCGAGAAGGTAGCCGGGGCTGACACAAGAAGGGAAAATAATAGATACTCAGGGACAGAATAATAAGTCTGATCCTGGATAAGCGCAGGAAAGAAGCGACGAATAGAATGGTGAGTAGGGAGAGTGGTGGTGAGGGGCGGTGATATGCGTGCGGATAGTCGTGAGGTCAGAGAAGGGTGGAGAAGTACACTTCGGGAGGAGGTAGGTGCGGTGGGGTGGTTAGTTACGATGAGGGTGAACCTGCGGGCGACGAAGAGCAAGAGATCAAAAGAAAGAAAGAAAGAAAGAAAGAAAGAAAGAGAGAAAGAAAGAAAGAGAGAGAGAAAGAGAGAGAAAGAGAGAGAGAGAAAGAGAGAGAGAGAGAAAGAGAAAAGAGAGAGGAGAGAGAGAGAGAGAGAGAGAGAGAGAGAGAGAGAATGTTCAAAGTTATGAGTGAATGTGATGGCAAAGCAGGACAAAGTAGCGGAGACGTCCGTTGCCGTGAGGGTGGTGTTGGATGTTAGAACGGAGATGGGTGGATAGTGGAGGTAGGTGTAAGTGGGGCGACGAGTGATATTGAGTGTGGGGGAGAAGGCGGGTCTGAATGTGAAATAATCATTAATTACTTCCCGTTTCCGGACGCGTCAACCGTTTACGAGGTTAATCCCGTAAGTGTAATTCACGTTTTGTCAGGTAGGTAACTTGTGTGAAAAAACATGCCTCCACTGCGATTCTAACTCTAGGATCCTAGGAGGCACATCAGTTGATATCCTGAGACACTGATGTAAATGATGTTGAAATATAATTGTGAAAACAGAATAATAAAGAGGCTAGGTTAGCATGATGTCGTAGTTGGAACATTCAGTGGAGGTGGGCGGAAAATGGAGTTAGGATTGAAAGTTGGGTTAGACGTAGGGTGGAAATTGGGCAGAAATGGACTTGTGCGTTTATGAGACCTTGCCGGTAGAGTTCGGACTAAAAACGAAGGTTCATGTATTGAATTATTATTTAGTTTTTCCGGGCACGTCAACTGCCTTGGTCATTAGTTCCGTAAGCGTTGTGAATGCTGCTATTGTCACGGGAGGGAGCGGAGATAGGTTGATGGCGCCGACACAGACGTTGCCTATTAGAATTTCCCCACTCAGGTATCTCCCACTACCTGAGCTATCTGTACATTGTCGAAAACCGACATCGACCGGGCTCGAACCCAAGAATGTCCCGGTTAGAGGTACTGCAGCGTCTTTAGTTGATGTCAAGAGCGGAGGTGGAGATGGTAGGAATTGGGCTGCAGTTGGTGTGTGGGTTTAGTGAGTGAGGTTGGCAGTGAGTGCGGACGGTTGCGTGAAAGGATGCGAGGAGAGATGTAGATGGAGGGGTGGTGGGGGGGGCGGGGTGTGGCGCAGTGTGGCGGGGCCACGCAAGTGCAAGAGCGCGCTCGGCGTTCGTCGGAGCGACCGAAGCGCGGGCGCGCGAGGCGACGGTGGCGCGGAGGGGGAGCGGGTGGCGGGGACGCGGAATTACTCGGTCCAACTGCCGTACCATAAACTTAAGCGCGGGACAAGCCGCGCGTCGCTGCCGCCGCCGCCGCCACCGACGACAACGACGACGACGACGACGACGACGACGTAGATGCTACTACCGACGTCGGCGATGTTGGCGTCGTCGTCTCAGCCCCTGCCTTCACCTCGACTAACGGCGCCGTCCCCGAAGCCATAGACGCTCCTAAATTCCACAGTTTATTTAGACTCTATATGGGGCACACGTATATACCTGCCTATCTTCTGTTGATGTTCGTTCTTGCGCTCTCCGTTCCAAGAACGTAGTTCTACTTGACTTTTCGCAGAGGTATATAATAATTCTTCCTGTATTATTCACAGCTTTTACAACACTTTTTTAAATTATTAAAGACAGTTACTTATCAATAAAATTTACATCTTAAAAACATTTAATTTCCTTTCACGTTTACTAATAATATTCGAACTCATTATTGAAAAAAAATAGACCAACGTTCACTTTTGTAGAAATGTTTAAATTGTATTATTCGTGCAATATCTGTTTAATTATTTAACGCAACAAAGAGGTCACATTGCAAATTCGAATTATCTGTTAACGTAAATAGTTGTAGGCAGAACATTGAAGCGTGAAGGCAAACTGATTAGAGACGAGAGACGATAAATGACAGAGATATTATTTGTGTTCTTATACAACTTCCACTATATGTGAAAATAATTACAAAGAGAAATAACACTTCAGAAACGATCAAGGAAACTATTGAAGAAACACGTGTTGATCCAACCTAGAGGCTAAACCCCGAAGTATACATACTACTTCGGGGCAGAGTACATGGCTGCACTTGTGCCCGTACGGAACACCGGCGCTTGTATCCGCCTTCGACAGAGGTATTTGCGGGGCGGTTGTAAACCGGCAGCAAAAACGGCCGGCGATGGCGACGGGGGCGGCGGTGTGTCGTCTGCGTCGTAAACAACGGTATCGGGTCACCGTTACACAATAGACGCGGCGCTAACGGCGGCGGCGAGTCGCCTCGAAGATAACACACAGCCGCCATCGCCCTGGCAACGGCCACGCCACTTCCAACTTCTCCGTGTCCGACCCAGCGCCAACGCCACCTGCGACACACACCCTCCTTCGATCGACCACGGCCCCGACATCTCTGTTGCTAACCGCATTAAAGATTGCGATGGCCCAATGGATGTTGATCCTTGTATCTAGAGAGCAAAACTGTGATTTTTGACATTGTCAAATATGTTTCTGGTGATTCTTCTGAAGTAAAAAATCTCAAAATACGAATGAACTCTTCGAATACATCTTCCCGTTAGTCACATGGCATAAATATCGGTTCCTAACCATATTAAAGATAGAGATGGCAGAATGAACCATGATCTCTGTGGCTCGACAGTGAAACTACCTATGCAACAACGTTTTTTGACATTTCCATGTCTGTTTCTGGTAATTATCCTGAAGTAGATCTCAAAAAGAACAAATCCTTCGACTTCATATTTCTCTTAGTCAACAACACTCTTCCAGACATTGTCGCGAAATCTCTTTTTCTGTTTCTGCTAACCGCATATGAGAAACAGTCACCACCAGATGTTGCTTACGCATAACTCGGGAACAATTTGCCAACTTCTGTTCTACCATTTTTGCCCACCTCTCTTGTCCATTCTTACATACCTGGCTGCCGTAGCTACCAGCACCGTTAGGTCCACCCGTTTCGTTAACACCTCCTTCTCGATGTCAATGCGCTTAAAGATGTTTTCGCTAACCAACCCTCCGTCATTAACTCCCCCGCCTCACTCATCCCCCGAAAACTATCAGATTCAAGCAACGCAACCAATAACTCCAATCGTTCTCTTTTTATATGTTTTGCCACTACCCAACAAAAACTGGTCTTGTAATATACCATGCGTCTCAATAATTCTTCTACTCATCACACTAATACATAACATTATACATAACACTAGCACATAACATAATTCTTGTACGCATTCTTCACACCACCCTGGAACGCTCCAATCAGTCAAAGATTGACACACATTGATAAACGCCAACATCAGACTATCATACCTTCCAATTAACTCCTCCAACTGCGCCACCGGTCCAACACTCACAACCCCCCTAATCATCATACCACCTCACACATACTCACCCAACACCACACCGTTACCGACCCCCCCCAGCCACCAGTTTCAACGCCAACCATATGCCAAACCTTCCCCACAACAGTGTCTCCCCGCCCCCGAGTTTTCTACCTGCCACCAACAACGTCCTCCAGCACCGCACCATCCGCCGGAAGCGTCGGCGTCTCTTGCGCGCGTCCTGCGAGACGCGATTGGCCGCGCGTCACGGAGCGCCCATCCGCCCTCCCCACCCCCCCCCCCACCCCCGCCCTTCGCCCAGGGGCGACCTAATCTCCGGCCTCGGGCCTTTGAGCGCGTGCGTTAATTATCGCTGCCGCGACGCTCACACAAGGCGCGCCGGATATAAACGCGAAATTGGCTTTAAATGTGCTTTGTTCGGGATGCAGATACTTCGCCTATCGATGACCTTGTACTGCAAGTTTCATGCCGTCGCGTCGTCTCGAGAGGGAAAACTTCTCCTGCTCCGTTGGTGCACAAGGAAAACGTACACGGTTCAAAAGTCGTCAGTTTTACGGTAAGAAGACAAATATGTTAAGAAAAGAAACTCTTTTTATAAATAAAGCATGAGTAAAACACTTGGTATTTCTCAGAAAAATTAAGAACTTCTTTCAAGTACAAAAAAAAAACACAACAAATTGGCAATTTTTAGTGTGTTTGTGTTTGTGTTTGTTCCCTTGTCCAACGAAGATATTTGTTAAGAAAAAAAATTCTTATGCTCAAATTAAATAAAATGATTTGTATTTTGTCCTCATTGAAGGTGAATATGTGATAATTCTTCTTTGTAATTGAAACAAAATGTCAGTTATCATTTAATAATCACATCTATAACTTCAATGGTTTTGCTATTCAGATTTGTACCAAATTTGTTGAATGTTCTTAGCGTTCTATTGGAGTTCAAGATATTTTTTGAAAAAAGAAATAACATCATTATTTAGTTTTTAGTAATTCTCTGTTCTTTGCATAATCATGTCTAAATCAAACACACACATTTGTGCCTTAATCTATGTGTGTTTGACTATTCGTTTGACTATTCGTCTGCATATCCGTTTCCACTGTAACGCATACAAAAGTATACAGTGATTCATAAGAATTTGCACTTTAATATACATTTAGTTCTAATACTAATTTCAAAATTACAAAGCAATAATATTAATATAATTTCACCAAATGCATATTAAAATTTTTTGTGAGAGAAAATAAAATTAGAAAGATAATCTGATGAGAAATTTAAGTCGTGTTACCACCGTAAAGTATATTATTTAAAATGAAGAGAAGGGAGAGAGCAGCCATTGTTCCTATGGCTCGCTTCGGCAGCAACGAAATGAGAGCAAAACGCAACGAAGAGGCCGAGGAAGGAGGCTTTAGGTCGGTTAGAAAGCGTCCCTCAACCACAACCGCGCTTCTTGAGGTTCATCTGTATAAACGTTTTTACATATTCGCAACCACATAACACGCCGCCTCGCCCCAGCCCTGGCCGCAACCTCCGCCTCCGCCTCCGCCGCCGCAACCGCCTCTGCGTTTGCCCTGGAGGGACCCCGCTGTTCCCACGCTTTTGCAACAGCTTTCCGCTCTCTCGTGGAGAGAAATTCCTCAAAGCACGGCTAATGACTTTGAAGCCGGCCGGACATACTCGAAATACCTCCGTAGGAACTTCTAGACACTCATGGTTAGTTGATATGTCAATGTTGCTCGATTTCCGTTCTCCGACCTGTCACATTCTTTTCATTCAAATATAATATGTCTGCAGTGGCCGCTCCGCTTACCTTTTCAGGTGTCAAATATGGATAACTCCATGTGGAAATGTAAACAAAACAGTATTTAATTGGCTGTTCAGGTAACGCTGCGTCCATGGCGAAGGTGCCGACATTTCGGTCGCCATTCTGCGGCCTTCTTTAGGGCGTAATGTCTACGGCGGCATCTTTGCCATGGACGCGGCGTCACTCGGACAGCCAATTATATACTGACTCCGGCCGCGGAAGCCTACGCACCCACCAAACAAAAAAGGTTAGCAGACCAGGCTGCTAGAGTTGCTCAGCAGCATTATATAGTTGCTAGTCTGTCAAATATCTATTTCATATGACCTACCCGCAAACATATAAATAACATTGTTAATAAATAACGCCGTTTCTATGACCTTCGCATCTTTTTGAAAACATTTTGGGAATTTCAACTACATAATTTGCTGATATTGTCACAAATATTTTAGTTACAAACATTTTCCCGTCACCTTCTGGTCATCTCTAACGTGGAGGTCTTCTGACCCCATTGCGACCTCTCTAGTCGTTCTATTGACAGCCGCGCGCCCTAACAGCCGGAGGCGTTTGGAATGGCGAGAGCGCGCGCGGCCCCTCGGCCGTTACCCTGCCCCGAGCCAATTATACAGAGCGCGCGGGCGGTTCTCGGCGGCCGACTTAAAGAGTCCATATCGCCGCCGTACCCCCCCCCCCCTCCCCCGCCACTATTCTCAGCGCGCCGCGACCGGGTCGCCACTCCGCCACCGCTTCTCCAGCCCTGCCCCGCAGCCATCCGCCCTCACGGCACCACAGACCCTGAGGCCTCCGGACCTCTTGCGTCCCTCACCTCCTGCCCCTTGCTCGCACTGCCCTGCCTCGGCGGCCACGCCTTTCATGGTTTCGCCCACGTCGTCCTCGAGGTTTCCACTCTCTACGCTTCACTTCAGCACACAGCAACGCTCATAGACCTCAACCTCTATTCCTCTTGGTTTAGATCTTCCTCTAACAAACTCTGTCGCCCTTCCATCCTCTCCGGCCGCATATGTTACATCTTTTCTTTACGTTTTCTAGGCTCTCTCTTCACTCTGACACCCAGTCATTCCTCTCTGCTCCGAACCTGTCTTCCCCTCACTCTATTTTGTCCTCACTTCCGTTTTACGCTCCTGGGTATACATTTGCTTCATCTCTGGTTCCTATCACTCCCTCATCCTAGTTCTCTAGTCTATTAATCGAGTTCCTTCACCCACCCTACCCTGCTGGGATCCAGTTTGCTCTGGAAGTTTTTCAGTTTTCGTAACTTATATGATACTTCACCAATATTGCGCCCACTCCGCGGTCATACTATCTAATTCTGATTCCTCCAGAACCTCATGCTTCTTTGTATTGTCATATCTGCCTTTCTGAAACTCTCACCACCTACACTGGGCTCAGTTCTCCATTCTAATACTTTTCACTTTACTTACTGCTCCTCTTGTCTTTCTGACATTTTATCTGGCATTCTATCTGGCTCTCCCAGATTTCGAAGTTCCGTTCTCGACTCCCTTCTGCTTCTTACCGCTAGTCTGGAACGACTCCGCTGTCAGTGCCCTGAAGAGCTCCCAAACCCACCCATCGCCTTGCTACCCGTCCCACCCGTCAACACGCCCCCAACCACCGACCCGCCATCTCCCATCTTCTCCCGCCATCTATCCACATCCCCCATCTCCTATCTCTTCCCCTCCCCTCCACCTCCACCCATCTCCTATCTCTTGCCCGCTCCCTCCACCCCACCGCAAGTCCACCACCTCCCTGCCCTAAGTTGCCTCTTCGCTCCTTCCTCCCTCCCCCCCCACCGCGCGACCCAGCGCGCCGCCCGGGCCGCCCGAGGCAGTAGCAATAACGCAGTAACGCTGTAACGCAGCGACAGCAGTTACGCGGTAACGGGAGCCCGGCCGCCGGCGCCGCTGGTGCCACTGCGGTGCGGTTTACGGCGCCGGGGGCGGGGTCGGGTCGGTGGCGGGCGGGGCGGGGAGTTACGCCCCTGGCCTCGCAGGTTTATGCAACCCGCTCGCCGCGAGACAGCTTGTCCGCCGCGCCCCCGCTCTCCGAGCCCCGCGCGCCGCCGCGCTCTCCTCCGCGCCCGGGGCCGGGATTTCGGCTTGATCAGTATACGCCGGCTGTAAATGCGCGCCCGGTTGCCGTGTCGCCGCCGGGGCACCTCTCAGCAGCTTATACTCTTAGCGCGCGCCACGGCCCGGGCACAGGGCCGGCTGAAGCGGCAACGTGGTCAGAGTGGCAACCGGGCGCGATTGGCAGCTGGGGACAGAGTGGCGGTGGCGGGCGACGAGTAGGTGTCTGGAAAGTGACGACGATGTCCGGTCAGAAAGACCCGAGGTAATAGGGGCAAAAGGATAAAAAGACCGACAAGACATGGGTAGCTACGTTAGAGTGATCACATAGTCCAATGAAACGGGGACAAATACGAACAAAGATGTAGCTGCAAGAACGTGTTCTTGTACCTACTGATGCCCTTTGCATAGCCATTCAGATATCTTTTGCATTCTTGAAATAAATATAAGTAAATATATTTACTTTCACCATATCCAATAAAGTATTTGGCACATAACACACATTTTAAACACATATGAAACATATTTTGCAAATGAATTCGCGAGGTAGTTAACAACAGCACTTCATGATATTCACAATTAACACCTACGAAATACTATACAGTGCACATTTGGCGTTCCTTTTATGCTCATATATTTATTTGTTTCTTTTGTTGACAATTTGTGAATATTTTAGAGAGAACTCTAACGGCATTGCGGTCGATCAGTAATTAAAAAGCTCTTTCTTATTAAAAATTAAATTAAGAATATTTTTCTTACATATATACCATACTACATTGCATTTCGTGTCTTTCTGACTCGACAATAGTGTTAAAAGTGATACTGTAGGTTCATTACATTACTTTAGCGCACTTGAATACTTATAACTGTTAATACATACATATTCTATTATTGAAAAAAAATAATATTGAAAAAATTCTACACAAAAACTTAATAATGACTTTAGTGTTGGTGCATTCCATACATCATTTTTATAATCGGATCGTTTTCCACGGAAGTTGACATAGTTATATGTACCTTGTTCCGTTAACGATTCCACAAAACTGTAACTTCCTTGTATCAAGATGGCTACATCAATCTTATTTTACACCAAATTCTCGTCATCTGTTATTCAATAAAATCATACAATTTACTCCTTATTTGTACTGATGACTTCCTTCTCTTACTACTAGAATATACTTCCTCCTAGTAGTTATTATTAATGAATATCTCTATGTACGTTTAAGTGAGTGTTGTAGTTTTCTTTATGAGCGAGAGCGAGAGAGCACGAGAGAGAGCGCGAGAGAGAGCGCGAGAGAGAGCGCGAGAGAGAGCGCGAGAGAGAGCGAGAGAGAGAGCGCGAGAGAGAGCGAGAGCGAGAGCGAGAGCGAGAGCGAGAGCGAGAGAGAGAGAGAGCGAGAGCGAGAGCGAGAGCGAGAGAGAGAGAGAGAGAGAAAGAGAGAGAGAGAGAGAGAGAGAGAGAGAGACAAAAATTAAAGATCCATATTTATTTTGTATGAAAGTAATTTATACTTGCTATACTAGTTTTCAGAACGTTAGATAAGCTAAATGTCAACGATGAAGAATAATTTCGGTTTATATGTCAGATTTGAATATGAAACTTGACAATACAGAAAACGAGAAATTGTGAATTCTGATAAGAGATGTGACGATCATACTCGCAAAAAAAAACTAGCCTACTTTTAGCACCCCTATTATCCTAATATTTATTCCAGAAACTGTTAATACTTGAACTTATCAAGATTATGATTAATTAGATATATTTTTATGTGGTTGATTTAGGAAATAAATACAGCGAATGGCAATTTAGTATGCGTTTAAGTTTGATGAACCTCAGGGCATCACTTGATGTCACTGCAGTGTCTCTGATCAGAAGATCTTGTAGTTCGAGTCCCGAAGGTAGTAGGATTTTCGATATTAGCGAGTCGAGTTCAGCTGCTGATCCACTGAGCTGCTCCGTGGATGCTCCGAATCGTCCCTGAGCAATTGGCCCCTCGCCGCGTCTCCTCGTCCGCTTGGCGTATACTCTCTCACTTCACTCCTCGCGCCTTCTGCGAAGTTCGACGCGGAATCCCCTCAGCTGAGCGGGAATCGGCATAGAAGGCGGCCCTTCCTTCTCCAACTATTGCCTACAAGTTTGCTTTCGACACAGGAAATACCTCACTCGATTTCTCTGGAATGTCTTCGCATGGATTCAGACTATTACCGGTTTAGGAATCTGTAGCAAATCTCCATTTAACCGTGTCAGATTCTGTTAATTTGGAAATTCAGGCGCAAATCTTGGGAATTTATTCGAATTGTATTAAAGGAATGTCTTCGCTCGTTGATGCGATAAATAAGAGGCGATGGAAGAAAATGGCTCTCGCCTTTTTAAATGTCTGCATCAGCTTTATTCCCTTTTTAATTCTGAGCGCCTCTCAATAATTAAATAAAATTAGCTCGAAATTAAATTAAATTTCACCGACTCTTCGTTACGACGATCTGTCAGAAACATTTCTCCAGCACAATTGGGAATGTCTTAGACCCCGAAAGAAGTAGAGGCAGAAAAACACAAATCTCTGGAATTTCAATTCGGAGTGATCAATAGATACGTAGAAAGTTTTTAACTGCCAATTCAAAAATATGCATTATGGACATAAAAAGAACTACTCCAATATGGAAGTTTCAATTGTACTCTAAAATGTCTCGATTAAAGAGAAGAAAGATTGAGTAATGATGCCCGGTGAATTATTTAATACGCAAATGGATTCATTACCTTCGGTAATAAACGTAATACGCAAATGGATTCATTTCATTAACATCATGCCGGGAGAAATATATCTCCAATGTGAAATAATATCAGAAGAAGCTTTTAAATCGGCACATGAATCTATAAGAATCACCTACCAGTTATTTTTTACGGAAACGTGACGCTCTTCCCTAGAGACTACCGAATTCAATTCAGGCGTGCTCTCCGGCAGCTTCTTCCTTCACCTTTTTTCGCTCTCAACAGTCTATTTACCGCAGAAATGGAGAACATCCTGACATGTTGCTCTTAATCCAAGTTAGGACACTACTTCAAGAGGTATAAGAAGGCTTGTTGTGCTTCCGAGGCAGGGCCTTTTTATAATGTTGCGAGAGTGCTGTTTTGGAGTGCGATTAAAGCCGAGTCCATTAACGCATGCTGGGACGGGGAACCTGCCACGCGCGGTGGCGACGGAAGGAAAAGTGTGGGAGGGGGGAGATGAAACAAGGCTCAAGACGCCGACGAAAACGAGGTGGAGGCGAGGTTTGAGATGAGTTGGCGGGGAGGAGAACTGGAAAGTGCAATAAGTAGTCCTAACCTCACAAAAAATATTTCTTTAGAAACATTTATCTCTCTACTAATATAATTTTTAAAAATTTATTTCAGTCATTTACATTTTTCATAAAATTTAGAAAGGTTTTTGCTGCCCTTACTGCGAATACTGTAAGACATAACTAGGTAACTAGACAAAGGCGTGCTAGGAAACTCAATGGAAATCATTCCATTCAGATTCAAATTCATTATGGTTGAATAAATTGTGAAGTCATAAAGTGAATAACCTTTTTACAAATATTGCATCTCATCACATTGACATCTCTACGAATGAATATTGCTTAAACTCGAAATAATCTCTACAAATCTCTGCATCAGATGTTTGGTCGAATGGTTTGGTTTATTTTCGTCATTTTGTCTCAAAATTGCAGATGTGAGGGATCATGAAAAAAGGTAGCAATAAATGATATCACAAGATCACAAATGAAGACATTGATAACTACGAAAATTGATTGCTTGTTCGAACATACAAAGAGCGTATGTGACGGGTTTTAATTTTCTGTTAATGATAATTTAGCATTAGAAAGACTACAAACGAGACAAAAAACTACTCAGTTCGTCGTTTAAGAATACCTTCTCATCAGACGATCGTGTATTACTTTCTTAAACTTTAGGTTTTTTGACACATTAATATACACCATGATGAGAGCACACTTTTATTCCTATTTGCGTAGTAGAATTATTATTTATGTGTTATTTTGCAAGTATCATGTTTGGAACTGGTTGACTGATAGTAACCCTTCACAGATAATTTATTATTATTTCACAATAAGATGAAATGTTATAAATTAGATCTCTGGAGTGTTTAGAATAACAACAAATTTGTCAAAACTTTCTTTGAAATAAGTGTCGAATATAAATATACTACATGAATTTGAAAACGTATTATTTCTGGTTGAAAAATATTACATTGTGGGTGCATAAGAAAATTATTCAAGAAAGTCAATTATTTATTTTTGGGTCGTTTTTGGTTGATTTTTTAAGAAGAGAAATTATAAATTAAAACTATCTAAATTAAAATAGTCTTTCTATTTAGGAAAAACTGTAATGAAAGGAAAATGAAAAGTTTACGTTTCGCCAATAATGGAATGCCATTCCATCTTTCAATATTTGACTCAATTTCACAAATCTGTACTAATAAAATACAATTCGGTGGCATGTAATCCACATCGATATCACAATACGTAGTGTCTGAATAGATATTTCATTTTCATGGGCTCTTAAGGACACGTACTGCAGTACTTAAAGGAATCATATCGCGATTGGAAGAGTTATTTTCGGTGCCTGTGACATTTAGGTAAAAATCGGAATGAAACTCGCAACAGAGTTGTTGTGGGAGCCGCTACACCGGCAAGAGCCTGCAAGAGCCAAACAACGGGAATACGCGCATTAAATAAATAAATAATAAATAATAAACCAGGCAGCCTCGACCCGTTCACAGTCACCTGAGAATCCAGTGTGCACGGCCGAGAGAAGTGGCCCCAAACAGACTGGAAGGGAATCTACGATAATCCATCATAAATCCATGAAACGAATGCTTTCATGATGTTCAATAAAGGTGAATATAAAGACAATAGCGCATCTTACGTAATATCAAAATTATTCTTGTTTATTTTATAATTTTTCTCGAGAGTCAATGCCCTGATTGATATTCAGCAGCTGCAGCTGCAGGAAAAGAAGAAGAGAAAAAGAAGTAGAAATAGACAGAAAGACTAAAGATGGAAAAGAATATCACGATGAGCATGAACGGAATAATCATTCTCTCATAATAAAAACAAAAGAATGAATTCAAAGGTTGAATAGGCTGAAGATGTTTATGCAAATAGAAGAGGATGAAGACATTAATAGGAATTTTACAAGATTTTCCTTGGTTATTGGTTGAAATATGAAATAAATTTTATGGTTTTCGTAGAAAAAAGTCTTGTAATTCCATTATGAGGAGAAGGGGAAACATTTCTGAGTAATAACAATGACCAAAAAATTGTCCAAAATGACTATGGACAAGTCGCAATATTTGCACATGTGCCCTATAAGTGACTCAAGTTCAGAACATTACTAAGAGATAACATTGCGAAAGAGGTATAAAACCTTCAAAACATTGTTTTAATGAGATTACAAACAATTATAATATAATATTGTTTTAGAAAAAAATGATATTTTTTCTCTACATACATCAAATAGAAAACTTTTTTATTCACAAGACAAAAGGTAGTTCGGAATCGGTGTCAGAATTGAAATTATCAATGATTACAATGTACGCAAATCTGTTTGCAATGACGTTATTTGCAATAACAGTGGAACAGTAACTATAAGTACAGTTGTACTTAACCTGGAATTCATATCAGAACTGTAATGTAATTAATATTTATATTACAGAATAACAGTAAAAACCAAAGGCGCTCTCTGTGCGCCCTTGGTACCGTTTCGCCCCACTGCGCGGCGGCGCGGGCGAGGGGTCTCCCATGGGGGTCAGCGTCGGCCGCAAGGGAGGGGGGTGGCAGGCGCGGGGGCGGGGGGCGGGGCCCGGTGGCGTGGGGGTGGGGAGGGAAAACGCTGAAGCGCAGCGAAACGAAACGCACGGTTGCTTCGACCATGAGCGGCGGGCGGCCCCACGAGTTCAATCCAGCGAGGCGTATTTTACCCTCGGTAGCCCCCCCCCGCCCCGCCACCGCCTCGCGATATAATCGGCAGAGACACGCACACACCGAGCGCCACGCCACGCCCCGCGGCGAGCGCAGTAGTATAGCCGCGCCGCCGGCGCAAGGGTTACGTGCAGCAGCAGAGAGGACAAATGGTGCGGCGAGGAGCGAATGGGAGGAGAGAGTGGAGGTGAGGCGGAGGTGGAGGTGATGTGGAGGCCGGAGGCGGGAGGCCGGAGGCAGAGGTAGAGGCGGAGGTGGTGGTGGAGGTGTAGGGTGGAGAGCAGAGGTGGAGGCAAGAAATGGTGGAGGTGGGAGGCGGAGGTTGAAGCGGAAGGGGAAGGTGAAAATGTGAGTGGAGGTTGAGGTGGAGGTGGAGGTGGAGGTGGACGCGGAAGGCAGAGGGCAGAGGCAGAGGCAGAGCAGAGGCAGAGGCAGAGGCAGAGGGCAGAGGCGGAGGCGGAGTGGAGGTTGAGGTGGAGTGGAGGTGGAGGTGGAGGTGGAGGTGGAGGTGGGGGGTGGAGGTGGGGGGGAGGTGGAGGTGGGGTGGGGAGGTGGAGGTGGAGGTGGAGGTGGGGGTGGAGGTGGAGGTGAGGTGGAAGGTGGAGGTGGAGGTGGGGGTGGAGGTGGAAGGTTGGAGGTGGAGGTGGA
>BOPP01000010.1:15642587-15738592 GCA_017312745.1 Gryllus bimaculatus | reverse complement strand
CGGAGGCGGAGGCGGAGGCGGAGGCGGAGGCGGAGGTGGAGGTGGAGGTGGAGGCGGAGGTGGAAGCAGAGGCGGATGCTGAGGTGAAGGTAGGCGTGGAGATGGAGGTAAAGGCGATGGAAGTCAAGGGAAAAACCGATAGCACTAGTGTTGGGTTGGCCAGACAAAGATGGAGACGGCAGTAGGTTGTTCATGTACGATCAGCTTGTTAGGCAAAACGAGAGGCTGAAAAACATGAACCACTAAGTGTTAAAGAGAAGGGGAATGATTGTGATTCTGAGGGTTATGAAGATTATGTCAGTAGTTAAGGACGTGAAATAAGAGATTAATGAGGTTGTAAAAATGTGATGCGCGAATGAAGGTCGTGATGATAGTGTAATGTTAGCGATGGAGATTTTATATCGATAATGGTCAGATGTTACTTTTCGAGTCAATTGCACTTCTGACATGAGTAATTTTGGTCGTCACGCCCCCGTCACGTATATCGGCATGCGGCCATAGCGCGTAGAAAAAGTTCATGCAGGTGGCAGTAGATTACACAAGTACGTATCGAATAAACATGTTGAAAATTAAATTTCATGAGGTCTCCTATAGTAAAATGATGGATTGCGATTATTAAAATAATGGATGTTATATTGATGACGAGTTAGTTAGTTATAAATGTACCAAAAAAAAGAGAGAAGTGAAGTGTATAGGAAGAAGTGATGCCAGAATATTGATAACGGATTCGACAATGGTCATTCACTGATTAGTGGTCTGACATAGTGATATTGGAAGAAAATGATGCTACTGAAAGGACAGATGAAATACTGCCACTGTTTGTGGGAGAGGTAGTCACATGTGGAATTTCCATCGCCCCAGACAGCCTCGGGGATATCAACCACCTCCCTGGGCCGGCGTCTGCCCTAGCGTGTAAGAGCGGTAGCTATGTATTAGCCCCGGCTGCCGCTGCTCTGCCCATATATATATATAGGGGATAGAAGTCAATAGAGATGGTGCTTAAGACTGAGGAGGAGGATAAAGAAGAAAAGAAGATCGGTGAGAGGAAAGGAGATATTATTTAGATGGCAACAGAACGTGATAGTAATGATGACTAGATATAATTATAATGATTATACTGTTAATAAGATAGGTAAGAAATGGTCAATGAAAAGAAAAATAATAACTTATATGATAAATATTATGAATAAAACGATCATTATATCGATAATGGCGTGGTTATGTTCAGAAAGGAAGTGGGGTTGAGGCGAAATTGAGGAAATAAAATTACTGTTGATAGCGGTAGTAGTTATGAGCTGCATTAATTTTGTTTCTGTGAAACTTAATACTTCTAATGACCAATTACTTTTTTGGAAGTGCAAATTAAGGTCATGAATGTAGCGTAGATCACAACAGACGTCTTTGAAATATGGAACTATATTATGAAGTGAAACCGAAATATAGTGTAAGTGGAAACAGAAATCGCGAACAGCTGCACCAGCAATTGAGGCACCATACTACTGCGTAAGAGTTAAAACACAACCTATTAGACGACCCACCACACAAATGGATGAGCGTGTAGAATGAACATGCCGTGGACGAACAGTAGAGAAACACAATTGAGGATACAGTGTTGCATTGAGTCGTGTACAACAAGAATAGAAATGATGCTGTACGAAGCCCATACGTATACGAAGCAAACTATGCAGCTCGTACTTGAAATATACGGAGGCTCAGGGGACCAGAAATGACAGTCACAGAGCCCACGGCTCCGGCAAAATCAACACTCCGGAGAACGGGACGAAACTGAGGTCAGCATACCAATAGCCTCACCGGCGGTGGAGCGCGGAAGGCGGAGGCGTGGACGAGGGCGGATACGGGGTCCTGGGCGGTGGGGGTGGAGAAGTCTGGGAGGGGGAAGGCGCGCTCTTATTTAATCAATGTCCATAACTTGCGCGCGGGTTTGCCGATGCAAGGAGCGCTCGAGCCGAAGGAAGATATTGCACTCGCGCTCTCGGAGTAAATAGTTCGCCTCCGACCCTGCTTCCATTCCTCTCGCGCGCTCGGGCTCCTTCGATGGGTTACCGCAGCGGCCGAAGCACCGGCGGCGGCGGCAGAGGCGGCGGCGGTGGGGGTGGCCATTGGCGGTATCAGTGGAAGTAGCAATGGCAGCAGCAGTGGCGACGGCGGTGGCGAAGGCGTTGGGTGGTGGTGCAACTGCGGCGGGTGGGGGCCGGCGGGGCGGCTGCGGGCGGCGGCGGGGCCGGCGGCCGCGGGGGCGCGGCGGGGCGGCGCGGGGGCGGCGCGCCCCGGGCGGCGCGGGGAGGCGCCCGGGCGGCGGGCGGCTCGGCGATTGGTCTGCGCCGTGGAGAGGTAAAGGCAGGACGTGAGCGTGCAATGAAGAGGGGCCAGCTTTGGAATTTGACTTGATGCAGTGTAGATAGCCGTGAAGTTGGGGAATCAGCAAAGGAGGAAGAGTAATAATTTGATGTTCTTGTAGTTAATTCTTAGTCTTCTACAATTACATTGTAATTTACCCTGTTAGATTGCAGTAGCTCAATTCTGACACTGTTCTCTTACGCTATTTTTATCAGATGCTTTCCAATGGTTATCAACATTTTGTTCACTTCTCTAGATTCATAACATCGTCAACTATCGCCTTCTTCTGAATTTTGAACTGATTTTCTGCTGATTGGTTACAACGAAAGGGATGATGAGGCAAAAAGATAAAACTTATAATCGCGTATAACGCAATTATAAGGAAGGATATGATGGAGAATGAGTACAGAGCGATGTGACTAACGTTTAGTACAGGCGGAAAGGTTGAGGATGGTCGATAGGATATGATCAATCTTTATGTAGGGACTATGAGCCATGGTAAGGTCAAGCCGACGGAAGACAAGGGTACATAAATTAACACGGTTCAAATCGACAGAATACAGCTGGCAAAGGAATGTGGGGAATATAAATATGCAATGTCGCGCAACTGGTGGGAGAAATCAGAACTGTGTGATATGTAGACGTCGAGAAACCGTGAACAGCGGTACTGACAAACCGCGAAAACGAGTGGATAGGAAGAGGAACAACATGCGCTGGCAGCTCAAAAAAGGAAACAAAACCCAAACAAGAACAGGCAACATCGTCCGGGTGGCGGCGGCTGCCGCAAATCGACGCCACGACCGAAGACAGCGGCGGAGCGCTGCCGGCGAAGTGGGCGGGGTGTGTGGGCGCGGCCACTCCGTGCCGCGCAGCAAACACAGCGAATGCAAACCCAACCGCGGCCCCGCCCCCACTTGCGCGCGGTGAACTCCTGCCAAGACAGCGAAAGCCGCTCGGCAACCGCCGATATTCCTCCGGCCCTCCGAAGCAGCTTCCGTCCCACCCTGTCCAGCCTCCCCCCCGCTCTACTGTGCTTCGCTCCACTCCGCCCCGCCCCCCCCCCAAGTGCTACCCAATACTTCGAGCGCGCGCATGTGAACACGAAGGATTACACGCCCCGGAGGTTAAGTCTGTAACCGGCAGACTGGGATGTGAGCGAAACTGTGCTCGAAGTCTAGAGTGGGATGTGCCAGGGTGTATTTCTTCGGCGATACAGTGTAAGGAAGCAATGCGGGTTAGATTAATGTTTTGAAGTACAATTATATCAAACAAATACACATACATACACACTTCGACCTATTACAAATTAAGAATAAATTTAAGAACTTATAAAGTGAAAGTGGTGGTCGAAGTTATTTTATCTGTTAATAAAGACATTTTATGAGTTATATTTCTTGTAAGTTGATCGTGAAGGTTTTCTTATGATACATTCCTAACATGAGTTGTGTACATTACAGTCGTGATCAATCGAGGAGGGTGGGACCGGGGATAATCGAGTTAATGAAAACTGGAATTATCGAAAATGAACAAATTTTCTTTTTCTTTTTGTAGAATCCATCAAAGGAAAACAACGATTCTATAACTAAATTTTAAAAAATCTTTCAAAGGGGACTTAAGTTGCACGTGCTAGTACCGAACTAATAGTGCTGCAAATTTGCCCAACTAAACTAATTGGTGTTTGAACGATTGGGCATAACAATGATACCGCACCGGCTCAACAACAAAGCTTCGAACCGGAAAAACAACAATAGAAACAAATGTAACTTTTTCATTTCTTAGTCATTTTTTCGGGAAAAATTTATTTATTTTATTTCTTTGGTAAGTAGGATATAACTCTTATTTATGGGAAACCCGAACAATCAAGATGTGAATTATAGGGACTCTACAATATTGTAATTCAGTGTGCCACAAGAAGGAGTACAGAATTGTATATTTTAGGTAACGACATTGAATTAAACTCAAAGGGTGGACGCTTTAAAACTCGAGATTTTAATTTTTAAGTGTTAACTGATAATTTGCGATTCAATCAGTAAAAGGAGAATGTAAATCAGCAAACTTGGTTTTCAATTCAAAAACATTTTTTTTCACAGTTATCAATGGTTTTAGATTAAAACGTTTACAATATTTAATGTAAGTGAAAATGAAGCAAAGATGAAATTATTGAAAAGTCTTTCACTCGAGGTTGAATGTAGTTATTTAATATTTCAATCATTCTAGAGTGTAAAATACAAATATTCAAGGGACTTCAATTTGACAGAATTTCGTCATTTACGAACAACAAGTAAAATAAACTTAAAACTTCATCGAACAGATTTAATTTGCGCGAAGCGCGTTTGGAATTTTATCCAATTTCGCAGGAAGAAAAATATTGCGGGGTGATTAATGGCGAAATGCGAAATCCCGAAGCTAATTTACTCCCCCCTCGAAAATCGCGTTCATTACATAATCGTCAATTACGCTAAACGAAGTAATTGAGGGCTCGAGTCAACACTTGCTGCTGACTGAAGCGTTGGTTCGAAAAAAAACCTTAAACCCAAGTAATTAAAAGTCTGTTGGCTTGTCAAATACGAGAGGATGAGCCACCAGGGACCATCGGAGCAGAGCAGAGCGAGGGTGAGAGGAGTGGCGGGGGGAGGGGAAGGCGAGAGGTCGATGTAGAAGGGGGCGCGCGGGGGAAGGGCCAACAGACAGCTGCGTCGATTTTGCCCCGTGCCTCCGAGCCGCGAATTTTCTCACCGCTGGGCGATTCTCTCATTCGGTGTTTATTATTCATATCCACCTGCCGGGGGTGAACTTTCAGCGTGCAGTGGGGAAGGGGAATACTCTTCCACGTCAAGTAGGCGAGAATATTCCTGGCTTCACTTCATCGTGCAATTGTTAGATAATTGTATGAATGCTCTCTTTTGTTAAATACACTTGCTAAATAAATGTTCATTATTTTTATCTTTGATTTATTTGTTTTTATTCAGGAATTCTGCCACCAATATATATACAGAAAGATAATGAAAACCAATTGTAACTCCCAATTTATATTAATGTTTTTTCCTCGGAAACATTAGACAAACTCAACAATGTAATAAAATGTAATAATTATATTTTTTACATTGTCGACTTTGTCTAATATTTAGATTTTATTACATTACGTTTCATGGCTGAGATGGTAACAATCGTTATAACTGTGATGAAATGTAATGTAATAAAACTTAAAGATCAATATAATAAGAATGGAATCTTAATTTGATACTATAAACCGTTGCAGTTGTAATATACTCCTTGGTGGATATTATATTGACATATATTAATATTAAACGAACTGATGTGATTACAGTATTACGTATGAACTAGGCCGTTTGCAGAGCAATATTCATATTATTTAAAGACTGTTAAACGTGCGAAAATAATATTAATCGATAGAAGTAATGTAGATTTTGGGAAAATGTAATTTGGTTTTTAGAAATAAATTATTTTCATAACAAAATTTCAAAGGTTTGATTTTAAGCCTCAACTTTTTTTAAATGTTTCCACTTTAAAGGGCACTGATAAAATTTCGAAATATTTACGAAACTTTAGTCCAGACGCATTAAATGATAATGCTGTATCCTATCATTATTTGCGATGATATCAACATTTAATAATATTGATTATTTGGCATAATATTATTGTTACATTTTATTTTGGTTATCAGTAACACTACTCAACAAGTACTAAAGTTAATTTTCAATTAAAAAACAAATGACAATTCCAAACATTCCTGAGAGAGAGCTCAAAATTCTTATAGACATAACAGATGAACATAAATGGAAATTTTTTTTAATTGAGTAAATAAATAGCTTTGGAAACTTAAACCTTGGTCAGAAACGCTTCATATTGCTTACGAGTATATAACGAGACTTATGAAGCATAGGATTAAAGAGGTTTATGAGCGCGCAATTTGCAGTGAAGGATGGCGATGTGTTAGGTCACCTATAATAACGTTAATCCTACCTTAGCTCATAACGCGGTAGAGAACGCTGCGGTTGGCAGAAATGAAGAGCTAGTGCGTGGGGGAACATGATGGTCGGTGAGCGATCGAACGAACACCAGCTCATTGTTCCGATCAGGAATTGTTGGCATGAAAAACAAACGCACCAATCTGACAAAAGGCTTTCGTTGAAATAATTTTCATTTAACTGTTTTTTATATCTACTGGATTGAATAAAGTGTTCGATGTAATTTGTGAAATATTTATTTTCCATCAAAGTGATTTGCTTTTTAAGAGCAATTCGTTTCAAAGCAAGACGTTTTAACCGACGTTATTAAGCTATAATCAATATATTTTCTGTATTTATGATCACATGACTTTTTAACTGTTTCAAAACTGTTCTAGAACAAACCGGCCGACCGACTGAAAAGTTGAGACTTGAGTCAACTAATTGGATGAATGTATTGCGTTTCTTACTTTTCTGCTCATCAAAGTAGAAGACGCTCGGACAATCAAAATTTAAAAAATTGCAGAAAATTAAGGAGGAGGGATGGCTTCTTGGTGACGATGTGGTGATGCTGTTGTGTCGAGGTGGTAGCAGAGCAACAGGGTGACCAGGTGGTAGCTGAGTGGTGACTCGGTGATGATAGGTTGGTGGCTCTAGTGGTAGTGGCTATCAATGTGTAAGTAGTTTTGGAGGTAGTGGAATGGTAGTGACAGTGATAATGGTAGTTTGGGTTAGTAATTGTGGTTATGAGCTTGTAGTAGCGGGGGTGCGGTTGTGGCGGTGGTGTGGTTATGGTATAAGTGCGACTGTAGCGATGGCGCAGTTGTGGTGGTTGTGCGGTTGTGAAGGTGGTTGTGCGGTTATTGTACGATTATGGCAATTGTGCGATTATGGCAATGGGGTGGTTGTGGTAATTATGTAGTTGTGGCGGTGATACAGTTGTGGTGATGGTGCGGTTACGGCAATGGTGTGGTTTTGCCGGTGGTGCGAAAGGGTGGTGGTAGGGTGGTGGAAGGGTGACTACGTCGGCAACCGCATGGGAATTACGAGCCACGGCATCGTCTGCGGCGGTAAGGCTGATGGTAGCGGCAGCGGCGCGCTGTGCGCGGCCGCGGCTTGGTCTCCTTCATCTATCACTCACTGCTCACCTTGAACGAGAATGCTTGCTTCTAATATGAAACGGGCGGACTTATCATAGAGGTGAACAGCCCCCGCAGCTGCCGCCCCTCGCCCTCGGCCCGCCTGCGGCAACCCCTGAGGGGCTGCAGCTCCTCGCGCCCGCGCCCCCGCCCCGCAACGCCCCACCCCGCGCCTGCCCCGCGCCCGCGCCCGCGCCCAGCCGCGTTGCTCGCTCGCCCCGAGAGCCTTGCGGCACTCCGCACCTTGACGCCCTGATTGGTCGCAGAACTTTTCTGAAACAATCGAAGATATTGCGTATTTTTAGCTTTTAATTCCCGATGTTTTACAGAAAGAAGACGATGACGCTATGTAATAACAAGGATAGGTCAACAAGAATTAAGGTTTAATGAAAAATATAGGCAAAGCTGACATTAATAAAAAAATTATTCTTGGGGAAATTTTGTTTATCAAATTATAATTTTGAAACGCATTTGTTTGTAAGCATAAAATACAAATTAAAAATTGCATTGATTTCAAGAAAAAATGAACCGTAAAAGTATTCTACAAGATCTTCTTTAAACACGTTTTTGATCGAAATATTTTATTTTAAAAAATCTTGAATTAAATATTGTAGTGGTAGGAAGACGCCGTAAAATGTATGAACTTTTCGCATTTTTAAAAAATTCAGTGATTAAAAATTATGAGAGTAACATCATTTTTTAAGATTTCTTTATGATTTCTTTATGCTATTTGAGAACCAGGTTTAATTAACAAATGTGCCATTTTTGTGAAAAGTTTGAAAATATCCAGACTTTATGTACGGTACTCCGAAAAATTGAAAAATCCATTTTAATCTCGAACCGATATTTACTCATATCGATCTAGACATATAAGCTTTAGAGAAAACCGTCATAAAAGTTTAAGGATAATGAGGTGTTGGCCAAAGGCAGACGGACGGAAATACCACTTGCCGTAAACCAATTCTTATATACCAAGGACCCAGACAACTTGGTTTCTCATTACACGAGTGGGAACAAGAAATTTACTACATACAGAAACAAAATTTATCCACTTTTGCCATATCATGGATCCACGGTACAAGTTTTTTTATCGAACAATCGCTGAATTTTGAGGTAGCATTACAATTAATCTATACTATTTCTGTATGTAGAATGGCTTGAGTACGAGAAAGTAAATATTCCTAGGAGTAGATTGGGTCGGTAAACGAAAGTATTAACTAATATACAAATCAACATATAATTACACAGTCATACATTAATTATAATTAAAGAGAAATGAAAAATAATTGAATAATTATTAGCTTCTTTAACTCGCCTGTGATATATATCGTGTTACGACAAAACTCGTTCATAGTGATATTTCATGACCAAGTTGAGAAAATAAATGCAATGAATTACGAGCAATTATTCGTTGCTCCCTAAATTTAAAAGAAATGATTGTGTCACGAAAAGTGCACATTACAAGTGGCACATTAGCAGTATCTAAGCCGTATTTCACAATTCTTAAAGTGAATCTTTCTCGTCGTCAGATAAAATAAGAGTGATTATACCACGCAGGGATACTACTTTTGGAAGTAGTGGAATAAAGCTGTAAGCTAATAGCCTGAATCTAATAAGAGTGGTGTATGAGCGAGCGCCTTGGAACTGCACGAACCGCGCGCTATCACCGACTTCCGCCGCTACGCCTCGCGCCACGACCTTGAGTGCGCCTGGAGATGACGTCAGGATAGGCAACTGCAGAGCACTTGTGCTCAGCAGTGAAGCCTAGTAAATCTTAAAAGGGGTTTTCTTCATTGTACCGCTTTCAGAAAAATACGAATATTAATTCAATGGAGATTCGAGTACGTTTTGGTAAATGAAAACACTTGACTGCTTTAATTTTAATTGCGATATTTCAGTCACGTTCCATAATCAGATTTGATAAAGACACCTTTGGTGTATATAAGCCGACCAATACTGTTTCCGCTTAATACAGAATAATTTGACACAATGTAAGCGAACTGTAGTCTTATTCTTGTGGTCAGCATCCGAGTTCCATCATCTTATTTTTTAGATTTAAAATACCAAATGTTTGCGTCTTATCCATTCAGAATCCATCCAGAATCAGCGTATGTTTAATACCGAAACAGTCAACAAATACGAGTATGAAAACTGTACACAGAAAGGTAAGCTAAAATTATGATTATGTATGATTGTTGTGAAAAACGATGACTACCATTAAGATAAGAAAGTTATAAGCATTGAAATATATATAAAATTAAAATAAAATTTTTTCAAATTATTGTCACAGGATGAATCTTGAGTTATCTTGAGATGTTTAAAAGGACATATTCAGCGTAGAAAGTAAAAACATCTTCGGAACATAAACGCATACTTGTATTTTCTATAATAAAGAAAATGCCTTTTTTCATTTTATCTTTCTTTCCCTCTCTCTTTGCCGTTGCCTTTCTCTCTGTCTGTCTGCTGTATCTCTCTCCTCACTCACTCTCTCTTACTCTTTCTCCAAAGTGTACAATCGAAGTAACGTCGTTCAATATATGTTCTCATGAAAAAAATGTTTCAAAATATCGATTTCGAAAATAATACACAATAACATGTTATTCAGTACTTACTATGACATTATCTTAACGTATTATTAGTGGCAATCTTTTTACGAGTTTAAAGCTACAAATTCCATCTCTACAGCAATATCGCGAGTTAGAAGCATCCATCAGAATGGCCGACACTCGTGTCATACCGCGAACACCCCGTCACCAACGAACCTTGCTTTCACTACGAGCAAAGCGGCTTTAGTATTTTAGTGGACGGACGTTGTGATGTAGGTCACGCCGCTACATCCGCATGCAATAAGCTTTCACTACGCACATACGTCACAAACAGGCACGATCCAGTTAGCATTAATCCAGCACTCCCCTCTAATTACGTTTCCATGAATAACAATCACTGGTATAAACTTTTATCGTTTCTTTGTTGTCGGAACACTTTGTGTCGGTCGGGATAGACATTCACAACACACTGAGAAAATGAAAGCCAGATAATGTGTTTTTGCAGAAGTGTAGCTTGTATTAGTGTATTTCCAATTGTTCACGTTTATAGCATAATACTGATCATTTAAATATATAGAGCAAATAATTGAATTAGTAAAGTTACATATTATGAATTTTGAATATTTTATAACAGAGTGTGGCAGTAGCGTGTTCACACCATCAACAGATATGACCATTCAGTCTCTATCTTAAAAAAATATTTATGTGGAAAGTAAAATATGTTTCTGATCTTTGTAAAAAATATCGATAAGTATTCACTAAAGTGTATTAACTGTGTGTTAATACGAAATTGGAATGAATCATCATGCTTTTTAGAAAATCAATAATTTTAATAATAAATCAATAATTTATTTCTTCTCTGCGAACAAAAATGCATGATGTACGAGTACGTTCACTACCACATACAATTCAACAGCTAAAAAGAAAGAAAACTGCAATAATGGCTTTCATAAATTAATTTCATTATTTTTTTTCTTTAGAAAATCTACTTCATGTTCAATTCACTTCGTGTTATAAACAGTGGTCGCTTACCGAGTAGATAATACAACTTAGCGTCTCTCACAACTGACATTCCCCTCCCCCACGCTAGTCTTTATCTCAACAACATAATCTCAATTACATGTCTCACTCCATCATTTCTAGAGAGACGAGTTTGTTTTCATTTTATATGACGAACGAATTTCCACTACCATGTTTTGAAAGCCGTCATTATTATTTTCATTTGTTCTACCCTGATATTTTGACATTACGTCTCTAAAACTGTTATTTTCATTCAAGGTCATCCGAAAAATCTGTAACTGCGCGTCCGCCACAGCCTCCTCTGTCGCTATTGTCCTTCCTGGTACTTCGTCATCGACTCATTGACCCTCAGCTCTCGGCTACAGCCTTGAATCTTCATCGAAACCCAACAGTCGAAGAGTTTGGGATTTTCTGTGTCGGATTATCGGATGCCAATGATTGTGCGGACGATTCCGCGGACAATTACTGTTCGTGGTCAGGAACGAGAAGCGAGAATTATCATGACGCGAGAATGAATAGCAAGTGATCAAAAAAACGTTTAAGAACCCACATTTTCTGTGGTGCGATAGGTTAAACATCTTTTTGGATGGTGACAGTGTCTGTATCATTGCCCTTTGATAACTATTCCTTCCCGACACCTCGATAGAATTCTAATGATGCGGGTTCCCCGAAGAGTTGCTCATTCTTTTCTTACACTTCATTCATTCATTCATTCATTCATTCATTCATCATTCATTCATTCATCATTCATCATTCATCATTCATCATGCATCATGCATCATGCATCATGCATCATGCATCATGCATCATGCATCATGCATCATGCATCATTCATCATTCATCATTCATCATTCATCATTCATCATTCATCATTCATCATTCTGCTTGGTGTCAAGTGAGTAATATACCCTATCGGGGTGTTGGAAATTGCTCTTAGGCCCTACGCCATGTGACTTTTCAGGTGGAATCCAAGTACCTTGTAATGCCTTCTCGGTAAAATTACCTGTAATGGGTGAGAATTCCTGTCTGGATGGACGGGAGGTGGTGGTTCCAATACATGGTAATTGGATCAGTTTTAGTTATTCTGTGGTGCCGAGCACAGCCTCTAAACGCTTTCTGAAAAGTAAGTAACAAAACCGCCGCAATCTCTCACACTGTCCAATCTCGATGATGCTGTCCTCCCATTGCCCATGATTATTTCGCTTATCTAGGCAGCTGACAACCCTTGTGACGGCTGCCCACTTCACTGCTATTAGAGCAGCTCTGACTAGGCGTAGCGGCTGTTAAATTAGAGAGCCCGGGCACAGCGGTGTCCGTTGGCGTTGTTTGAGTTGTCAAGTATTCACACACTTCCAAACAGTAGTTTCTACTTATTTTGCATCTTGTTTGCTATCGTTCTCTTGGTTTATGAGAGGAAACCATTCACAATTTTTTTAATTTGCATTCAAGTGAATTTAAATTTGGGTGTTTTTGCCTTTATTAAAAAAGTTCGTTAATGAGCATTTTATGATTTAAATGTAT
This sequence comes from Gryllus bimaculatus, assembly GCA_017312745.1. Lineage (NCBI taxonomy): Eukaryota > Metazoa > Arthropoda > Insecta > Orthoptera > Gryllidae > Gryllus > Gryllus bimaculatus. Next base: position 15,726,040 of record BOPP01000010.1, on the reverse strand, counting down.
GTTGCATATTTTATTTTGATTTTTTAATAGGTTTTACTGAAATTAAAAATTTAAGAAACCATGACATGTATGATGCTTAGACTGACGAACTTTTTCACGATTAAAGTGCATATTCAATTATAACTAAATTGTATTAAATTAATACTCACACTTACGATATATCAATATGTTATATGCGCAAAATCGTAAATATTTAGTTTAGAAACTTAACTTAGTTCATGGTGGCTCATTCATTTAGACTTCCATTACTAGTTGAAATTGTTTTCCAAATGTTCCTTGTAGTGCTTCATAACTTTTAAAAATATTTAATGCAGAAATATTTAAAACTTGATCCTTTTGGAACAGTTTCTGACATAAAAATTTTCTTTACATATAGAACTCTTGTCTAAGCAATTATTTCTTTTATTCCTTTCTCCCATACTGTCAGATTATTAGCTTAAAAACTTTTTCAGTAATACTACCAGTGCTCACATTTCCGCCGTAAATCAAGAAACGACAACTATGTCGTTAAAGAAACACGACCGTATTTATCTGATCCTCGCCTCACACCACGCAGTAAATATGACGATGCGTGATCCAGGCTCATGCTACTGCCCAGTTTTATGAAGCTTGTACGAGTGGAAAGGAAGAACATAAAAGAAGCAAAGAAGTTTGCGAACCGAGGGAATCTTTCTGCAGTATCGACGTCTGTGGAGATTGATGACAAATTTATTCAAACATCCCCGGGATTTTTACTGCCCAACCTCCTCTTCTCCCCCCTCCTCCTGGCCTTTTCTCGTTTTCTCTCGCCAATGCGTTATTGCTTGGGGGCCACTAGCGGTAGTTTGCCCTCTGTGATAAAAACACAGGGCAGTTTCCCCCTTATTTAAATCGTCCACTCCGGGAGTCAGGGTCAATAAAGAGAGGCGGTTGCGGGCAGGATATTCGAGAGGAATGGCTGCAAAGACGAGAAGTAGGGTCGCCGGGGGATGGGGTGGAAGGGGGGGGGAAGGGTTGTTTTGAAAGTCCCTCCGACATGTAAACAACGTCGTTGAGGTCACGTTGCTGAAGAGGAGGGCTGGTCAAGGCCACCCAATACACGCTCCACAACGCTTCGAGAGGATCACGTCCCTTGAGGTTAACACATAAGAGAGGAAAACGTTATGGAATCCTTGAAATACATTTTTAAGAGGACGCAAGTAAATATAAATATTATTTCTAGTAGATTTGTCTCTTTTGTCGATATATAATCGATTGATATACACAATATATGTATATTATTCTAATTTGTATGTAAATTTACATGGTATAGTGTGACCAGCAAAAATAAAAACAACTAAAAATGTAGTTTATTCTGAACGTGTGATTTAAATGTATAATTGTAAATTAGTTTATCTCACACCTGATGACAGTAATATTCAATAAAATATTTTGTTGAACTTGCTAATTTGAAGAAATCTGAGAAGAAGTAAATTACAACCCATACACAAGTGATACACCCAAAAAGAGCTCTTTAATAACTGGCCTTTTCAAAAATGTAGATCGCAATTATATTTGTATAAACGAACATTGTAATGTGCACATTTAGAAGAATATTTGCTTATTGAGATCAAAAATGCAATACTCCATATCAGAGAGTTTAGAGGGCGCTTCGTGTTTTCATTTCGATTCACATTTTTCATAAAAATGAAAGCGCACCATTATTAATAATTGGGCATGTACTCATAATTTTACTTTTAATTATAAAATTTTGACTTTGTTTGATTTATCAGAATACAAAAACTGTTTGTCATCAATCGTGAGCAAATCCAAGGTTAGTAATACTTTGATACGGAAGTAACTTTTAATTAAATAGAAACAACCACAAAAGAAGTATTATTTAACACGAAATAATGATTCAAGGTAATTTTCCTCAGTTTCACAGTACTAATAAGCGTTTGAGTGTTTTCAAGATAAAAACGAGAAGCCAATATTCCTCGTACAAGACTATCATTTGTTACCTGCGATATTTCTAAACATGTAGGGACAATATTCATCCAGGAATTTGATGCCAGCCAGAGAGAAAACTCTGCCAGAGGTCTTACATCTTAGTTATTGTCTTGTGTACCTTTCGACATTTTCCTCCATGTTGTGACACAAATTACTGACGCATTTTCATTTAAATTAACAGCATTCCCTTGACACACCTGGAGGAATTATTTATGAAATCTTTTTCCTTTAATTCAGAAACGTTCACTCGCTAATTACTGTGTGATAACTCATTTTTGAATTGTATTACATTTCTGAAAAAGGTTGAGTTTAGAGAGTGCTATCAATTACAGAGCATATTTCATAGAATATTTTGAGTGTAATGTAAAAATGCACACACAAAAGTTGTGTATTAAATCTTTGTAATCCAATAGAAAATTCTACGCTATTTTATGGGCGACGTATACCAAATAGCCATACGTCAACGAGCTTCAATGTTGCTCCTCCAACAATGGTGGTCCGCCCCTAGCAACGGCGTTGGGGCTAGAGCTACCCGAAGTGAGCCTTCAGAGCGACTAGTTTGTCATGTGCCCTAATGCGTTATGTACGTACGTGCCCCTGTTTTTGCAATATGGCAGACAAGTGAGGAGGGGAGTCTAGCAGCAGAACAAACACATAAATGTATTTTTCATCTGATATTATCTTTCACGTTGCTCGTATTAGTAAAAAATATCACTGTTTTTGGCTTCTTCTAAAAAGAATTTCCAGACTTTCGTATAATTTTTTGTACATTGTTCATGAAAATAAAGAGGAGATAAAAACAGAACTTCTATTAATATTGAATTCCTTCCCAGCAGTGTTTTTAACGTTTTATTTCACATTTCCTCGTTAACACTTGTGCAGTATTTTGAAAAACATATTTTCGAGACAAAAAGGTAACGGTTTTGCATGTTCCTCAAATCTTTTATGGATGCGACATGAATATGTTGAGCTATTTATTTATTTTTTATTTGTTCAATTTTTATTTCTGTTCAATTCTTAAAATGTTTCAGGGCTTTGACTAAAAATATATTACATAACTTTTTGCCAAGATGTCAGCGATTTACATAATAGGTATGCCATTTTTACCGATGTTGAATAATTATGTTTTTCAATATTAACGTTATTCCTGAAAATGCAAGCTGAAAAACAACTTTGTTTTTAGTGACGAGCTTCATAGTTGTACCTCCAATAATGACGCAGACGTCATTTTTGGAATCCGCTTTCCATGCTTTGACATTGTGTCAGTTGCATAGGGGAGTTCAAGCAAAAGATACTCGGACACGCCCGGCAAGATAACTGAAAGACCTGCATCAAGGCAAACTCATACTACATTCGAATAGGTACGTAACTTCTAATAAGTTAATATATTATAGTTCTCTTCTCATTTTACAGAAGATTCTGAATCACTGACTCGTACTTCCCAAGTAAATATGATGCAGAATCGAAACAAATTCAGAACGTTTTAAAAATAATTAACTATGGCTTTTCTGTTCCAGACGTCCTGTAATTCCGCAATATTTTATTATAACACGTTTTGCAATATACTTGTGTAGACGTGAAAAAAGGCGATAAATCTATATGCGTTTTGTACGCAAATCTATGTACTGAATACCGCACCCTAAATCCAAAAAACCTCTGCGCATTGCTCAACCGACAGATTTCTAGACACCCACGGTTTGATTGATTCGTAATTCCGGGCACGTCAACGGCTAACTTTGTTAGTCCCGTAAGTATAGTGCATGTTTTTATCGCAGGATGTGGCTGTGAGCTTCCATTGCTGGACGGCTCCGATCTATCATTGGCATATGGGTAATTCCCCAACCAGGTATCTCCCACCAGGGGGGCACCGCGGTCGCCGAGACAAGCTCTAAGCTTCCGACCGCTCACCCGACTTGCGTCGCGTTTAACACCAAAGGAACTCGTAGCTGGGAACATCTCCAACAATAGCGCTGACGTCAAGAACACGCGTGCCCGGCACGGGCAGCGAGGGGGCCAGTCACATCGGGCATGCGAAGCGCCTACGCGCGCGCTATTTAGACACGAGCGGCAAGATAACAGGAAGGGAGCGCCGGGGCAGGGGCGGCAAACACGCAGGCGTGGGCTCGGCCCGCGCTCTGGCGGCACTAATGAGTTCTCCGCGCCCCCCGCCTCCGCCGTCACAGGCGCTCTATTTAAATCACGGCGGGCGGGCGCGCGTTCGCTCGCGCGCTCGTACGGTAAATAATGCCATTTGATTAGCGCGCTAATAACGGAATCCGCCGCCACCGCCGCCGCCGATTGGCGACAATTACACGCACCGTCCGGCTTTTATTTATCGTCCTTGGTCCGTCCGCGCGCGCACGTGTGACCTGGCCGAGCGACGGGTGGGGGTCGCTGCTGCGAGAACAACATCCTCTGCGAGGATTTGTGGAGTCGTAGGCGGGAGGTTGCGTTTGTATGCGAATAGAAATTAAACAAGGTGGCATTGAGTGGCATTTTCGAAACGCTGGTTAAACGTTACTTTGAATGTCTAGCCGATACGATAATGGTCGTGGTGAGAGTGTGGTGGAGAAGGTATAGGAGGGATAGTTATAGGAGGTAGTACTTGCAGAGGAATAAGAGAGGCAGGATTGTTGAATATGGGCCCATGATTTTATTTTTTATTTTGATTACTGAGACTGGAATTTTTATTACGTAAAGTGTGTTAATGAGATGATAACTCATTGATCAGAAGATATTAACATTTGCTATTCTTGATTTGCCTAGTAATAACATATAGGTTTGGCGAACTCTTAATTACCAACTCAACATTGTTCTGATATACCCAGCAGAAACCATGATATGCTTATTAAATTATTATTCAAACAACTGTCAATTTTATTTCTTTATTCTTTGTTAATGATCTGTAGCACATTTAAATCTTTACGTATGTACATATGTATATGTATGTACTTTGGCAAAACAGCTCTTTACGAGCTAAGGCCTACCAGCAGCGTTCCAGGCTTTCTGCCGTGGATTAACGGGTACGTGTGTTTAGTACATATCCATCCCTACGCTGTCTTCCGGTCTTCTCAACTTGAGGAGTGAATTTTCTCATCATCACTCAGCAATATATACTGGGACATTGCAAGGAAAACGCATTTTTGAGAATGTTTCAAAAATGTGTTACAGGTAAATACCCTGCAAAATTGAAAATGTCACTCATTCGAGGGATCCCGAAATTCACCAGATACATCGCAGAATTAATTTTGGTGAAAATTCAGTCTATGGTTTAGGTGCTAATGCCGTTCACAGACGAATAGTCGAAAAGACAGTTAGAAAAAAGCCACTTTTTCGCCACTAAGAATTCATGAATTTGAATTCTAGTTACATTATTCAAGAGAGTAATTCACTAAATACACGAACAAGAAATACCCACATTTTTTGTTATGAAAAACTCTAAAAATATGTTTTCTGCGGAAAACCCAGCACTTTCTTTTCAACTTTATAAAAAAATTCCTTTTCTACGAAATCGATTTGAGAAATTAAAATTGTAGCAATTATCGGGAAATACGGAAAGAAGATATAAGCTATTTGTATTCTTGAACTAATTAATATATTAATTACATAACAAAACTTTTTCAAGCAAAAATGTTTAAATATACCATAATTATATTACGTATCATAACAATATCTGGAAGAATCTAATCTAAACAAATTATGTTACTATAACTCCGTTACTCACTACTTACAAGTTACTCAGAGTTAATCACTTTCTGCTCGGAATATTTGTAAATATCATTTGATAAACATTTAAAAAGGTTATTTTTACTAAGGCGGTGATTGAATTTATGGGATTCAATAAAGTAGTTTATGTACGAGTATATACTGATTACTACAAATCATGATCAATATCTACTTCAATTCACTGTTTGTCAAACATGGGTGCTGGAGTAGGAGATAATTAAATCCATGAAACGATGGCGTCCCGTGTAGATTGTGTTCGGAATTACTCCTGTAGGGCACGTGGACGCTAGATAGCGACTGCAGGGACCCTGCGTGCAGCTCTTCAAAGGGACTGAGTTAGAAAGCGGTCTGGAAATAGCAGTAGGACAAGTGGCACGTGGCTTGCGACGAGCAGGGAGTGGTCCACGTCACATCGAGAAACAAGTTTCGTGTGAAACAATAAACCATGATCAAACGCTGCGGTGCTCTAATTGTCTTAGAGTTCTATTGCCAGACTTAATTGCTTTGAAATTAATTAGAAGATTACACTCCGACAAAGGGATGGCATGTAGGATCTCACTAAATATCCTCTGAGTGTTAAATTTAAAAAAAATGCGCTTTAGTAGCCACAATTTCCCATGACGAATCATTATATTTACTTCGCATTAGAAAATTTTTGAAAAGTACTGTCGTACGCAAATTGTCATAAGAATGCTTTATTCACCTTTATCTATAACATTAATTTAACAATTAATTTATCCAGTAATTAAAAGGTAGTTGTTGTTCTCTATTATAGTTGGTTGGCAATCATGAAAGTAAAGTAAATATTTTATTAAAAATTAATTATTTTGTATACATTTTGTTCAATAAATTTCAATGGTAATAGTGTCCGGAAGTTGTAGTTGGCATTTTCACATTTGCTGATTTCTTCTTGTTTGTTTGAATTTTAAGAAAAGTATTGTGTAACAATCGCACATGTTGCCAAGCAAATATTGTCAATGGAGCATTTTTCGACTATCTGAAACTTCAGTTTTTGAAAACATTTTTTGGCCTACATTTCAATCACAATAATGTTTTAATGTATAATGTATCGAAACTTACTTTTTTGTTACGTCACAAATCAACTCACAAGATGTATTAATATTACGAAATTAAAACATTAAGTAATTTCACTGTTCCCAGTGTAATCCATTTCAAATTCTTTTTCGTTTAGATAGTACCTCAATTTTCTACATTGAAGCAAGTGTTAAGTTATTGTAATTTCTGTTCAATCTTTCCTCTAGTAGGGAGATGCAATATCCTCACAGTGTATAAACTAACACTTCAAGAGCAAACCGATCCTAGGAATAGTGGGCACCCGTCCAAGAGTAAGAGGAAGCCCAAGAAATACAATGTTTCACCGCCCAAGTTATTATAAAACCCTGTTTACCTCATTTAAGTTAACTCACACTCTATTTGCTTCCGGGGTAATATTCTACTAAACCAATGAATTCAGTTTAATCAATATTTATGAGCTCGTTTCTGGAAATCCTCATAGCATAGCCCATTTGAATGAAGTAGGAAGAAAAATATTTATCTTAATTTTTATATGTAAAATTTCGGTATACCTTCGTACTAATTCATTATAATATAATGAACATATTTTGTTTCAAACTGAGTGGAATGGCGTATTGATGAGTAAATATTTGATAACGAAAATTGTATTTGGCCTTTTGGATCAATTGCCGACTAACAAGCAGTGTATTCACGCCTCACACTTGTTTAATTTCAACGCTATGACGGTAAGGGATAAATGTGGCACACATGACGTATTTCCTTCACTGAAGCTGGGAAACTTCGCCTGCCAGAGATTTTCCTCGTCACACAGCTACACAAACGATTTTCAACTCTACTCTTGCCCCGATCGATAATCGAACCTGGAATCGCGATACGGGAAGCTTGTACACTGCCCACGAGCCAATCATGGAGCGAAATAATGAAAAATATTCCCTCATAATGTGGAAATTATCTTAGACCAGAAAAAATTCTGTGGCCTTACCCGAGAGTTGAATTGCTCCCTACAGGTAACAAACATCAATACAATACTGATTAAATATTTAAATTTTAATGAGAACAGCTCACGTGTTTTACTCAAACCCGGAGGGCATATTCTACAATTGTTGTTCCTGTTAAATATTCAGAAATTTTTCAAGTGTGAAAACAAAATTATTTGAGTTAACAAATAGAATTCCAATTTAAATGTATTTTATTTTGAATATTTGGTATCCCAGAAACAGGAATCTAGTGATCTGTGATACATTAGAACGTATTTTTATATTATTCCATGAACAGTATTATGATATATTACATTTTATTTTAGTTTTGATATGTTCGATCATTGGAATTTTAGAAAAATAGTTTCTGCATAGTGTTGTTTAGAATATACAATAAAAACTCTCACTCACTACTTTTATGTGAACAATTCCTGACAATCAAGTATAATATATTAATTATCGTCCAAAATAATATCAATTGAGACGAGGTTAATAATGAATTGCTATTCTAAAGAATGCGAATACTTATATAGTAATCGAGGTACCTGTGTCCGTCTGTCATTCACTCACGGTGAGAAGTGTCATTCGTTTAGTGTCTCTCTTTCTCTCTCTCTCTCTTTCTTTCTTCCTCTCTCTCCTGGCAGGAAACATTTTTTTTACAAATTCAGCATGAAGATTCTAAGATATTTCTCTCAAAACATATTTTTGTTTTTAAGCAACTAAAACGTGTTTTGGGTAACTTCATGGCCATGAGTAAAACAATGCCCTCAGTAATTATAAAAATAGATGCTATAATGGTTATGAATCATTAATTTATCGGTACCATACGTATCATCAGCAAGATAAATACATATAATAGGCATTTATATATCTGGTGTCGATGTAATTACGAGTATATCAGTGAAAAGCTGTGAATTACTGCATTCTTTCCGAAATTTAAATGCATCTTTACAACTTCATTCATACAATTGACTATAATTAAAGCTAATTTCGTAATGAAGCCAAAAATATATTACCTTTTTTAATCGACACATTTATATGTAATTTTTCAGGTGAAAACTGGACGAAAACTGGATAATTTTCAAAATTATGTTAATCACTAGTTGAATGTTCCGACGCTGTAAACTGGTTTAAAAGTATTTTTGATGTGAAGATGTTTGTATTGATATTTAAATCCTCTGTACCGGGAGGCCCCAAGACGAAAACCGGGACGTCTGCTGCTCTCTGGGTTGCCTATTTCCCGAGTCCCGTTTCCACATTCCCCCTCCCCCGGCCACCCGCTCTTCGCCCACGGCTCGCGCTGCGGCCAACACCGTCGTAACCGCCGCCGCCCGTGACGGCGAAAAGTGAGGCCGATTTTTTAGCGCTGGCACCAATAGGAAGCGGCCGGACAGCGCCCGATTCTCCGCAACCGGCCTCCGAGGGCCCGGCGCGGCGCTGCGGTCGGCAGCCATTTGCCAACGCCGGCGGCCGCCAGGCGGCGCCGCCGGCGCCTCCCGGAGCCAGCGACGCCCGCCCAGAAACACGCGTCTCGCACTCCCCCACAGCTTCAACGCTGCAAGCGATAGTTATCCAAAACACGTTGGTTCCTTACAGTCAGCGACGAAAGGTTGGCGGTTCGAATCTAGACATTACTTGGATTGATGTTTAATTTTTATTTATCTACAAAAATCTACAAAATAATTTCAAACGAACACAAGCAAACATCGCGTGTATTACAAAAATATTCTGAAACCATAATGCAATAATTAAATTAATGCAATAATATAGTTACAACTCATCTATATCTAAAGATTTTACTATGATTAAATATATGTAAATTTACGATTTTGTTATTATTTAACATGCATTTTTAGTTTTGGTATTATTTAACATGCATTTTTAGTTTTGGTATTTTTTATGCATGTTTTTAATAAGAAGAAGTTATTTAATTAATGGATTTATCTTTTTAAAAATTCAAATAAGTGGTCCTTGAAATTCAAAATGTTGGAGCGTTATCAAATTATCCGACATCTTTGTAAAGAAAACCTACATTTTGATAATACTACATTTCGCTGAACAACACCAATTTCCAGGTTGTTGGTTGGAATCCTGGGTTGGGAGTTTTTAATTTTCTGGGTCAACTATGGTTTAGATTAGAAACGTTTGAAGGAAAACTACATTTATTAGGCTCTTGGTATATGGTACTTTTTGTATTCGTGAATGCATGTCGAATTTTTAGAGTCGTTAAAAATCATCAAGACAAGATATGCCAAGGAATCCCATTCTCAAGGAATTTGAAGTTGGTTGGCACACCAAGGTTGGATCAGGTTGACTCTATGCCAACCAGCCCCCTTTGAAAAGTGCCAACTTGCTCCAAACTGGATTTTGGATTATAGTTAGCCGTAAAAGTGACAATAGAATTCAGAATTAAAATATTGATACCCAAAAATCAAGAACTTGGCGAAAGATTTAGGTTGAAAAAGAGAGAGGCAAAATGTTTTCTTTTCAATGTTACAAAAAAATCAATGGTCTACGAAAATATTATTCACCAAGCTCTAAATCAAATTTTTGATCAGGATTCTATTATATTAACACTGATCATATACTGAGACTTCCGTAGAGTGTTTGTTAGATCGTGAATGACACGTGTCACAAAGTTAGGGCCAGTCAAATTTGGCCAATGTCCGATGTAGGAGCCTGAGTGTCAGTCATCGCCAGTCTCCCTTATACAAAAACTAAATGATACTAGAAAAAAAGCTTCCGCAAACACAGATTAAATCCATTTCATAATCTTGGTGGATAAAGCGAGTTCCCAACAGTCATTGTAGGGACACTCCAGTTTCTCCTGCATGTCGTATCAAAGTCATTTCATCTTTATTTTACGATTACAATTAGCATACTCTGAAGTGACTGATTCTATAAAAATGTGATGAGTTTCTTTTGATTTTAGTCGGTTTTACCAATATCCAGGTTACTTTGTGTACTTGAATGTCAGTGTCAGGTTTTGACACAGATCGATGGCTCGGAACGACTTATTTAGTAATAGCAGCTATAAATTCAGTTCGGAAAGGCGTGGCCACTTACTTCGCTAGGCCGCAACTATGGCCCAGTCAAACAAGTAAAGCAAGGTTACCTGCATTCAACCTTTCGTTGTTTAGCCTCAACCTTAACCTTAACGTTGTTTAACTTTAACCTTATATATAAATTCACAGCATTGTGAGCCCTCCGTGTTGGAGAATTGAAACGAAAATGAGCAAACCAAAACTGTCCATTTGCAAAGGGTATATTCCATCTTCTCATTATATACTTAATTAAATAAAAATAAATAATCAAATATGTAAACAACTTATATTAAATCTACATCTTGGCAGAAAGAAAAAAACGTGTAAATTCTTTTGCTGTTTATGGTCAAGAACTGCTGTTCATATATTACAAACAAATTAATAGTGCTATGTTGTGATACGGATTTCGTGTGATTAATTTGTAATAGAATATTGTTATACGTATCTTAGAAATGAGGGTTATTGATTCTAGAGTTAAATACACCATGTCAAATTAAGATTCACGCTAAAAAAACCTTTAACGAAATATAGAATATGCATTGAATTAAAACCAATTGCGCATGTCGTCGCTCTCTTCATTCGTACATTTCATATTTCTGTGCTTATTATATTTATTTAAGAACTGTCCATTTATTTTCATTTTACGAGTGGTAGGTTTGTGAGAAATAACATTCGAGTTTATTTTTCAAATATTTTACATGAGGATGTTGTTCTATTTCAAAACAAAGTTCAATGACAATAAAATAAAATGTTTCATTATTAGTGATTTTCAACAATCTACAACATGGACTTTTCTAATAATGTTTTCTTCATTTATCATTATTCTACGGTGTCGATTATTAAATATTACTTCCCTATTGTGACAATAGTTCAAAATTTATTATAACGGGCAATATTAACTTCCTTTCCAAGTTTTTACTCAGTCATTTCACTTTTGTTTACGTCGGTCTAATGCGTATTATTAAATGGAATAAGAGAACTCATTTCAGAGCAGAGAAAGAACTTGGCAGTCGTGTCATGTCCTTATTATAACTCACTATCTGTATGATATACTGTGCCGTGACTTGTCTCCATTGCAACAACAAACACAGATATGACTCGTTGCATAAAGCGCCATCCATTACCGAAATAACAGTCAAAAAACTTCATATTACAGTGTTATAAGTTAAATGGCCTCCAAATTAATTCAATGTAACACTACGTAGGGGAAATGAGCAAGATATTTTAATAACATTTAGAGGTGAAATGAAGCCGTTTGCCGCTGTGAAGCGCCAGCGTAGTTAGTAGCACTAAACCTCTGGCGAGAGGGACAGTTCACCCGCGCTCTTTCGATTTATTTTTATCCCGGTTCATGGGCGTACATGCGGCAGACTGCGCTGCGTTGGGGCTGCGTGTCCACGCGTCCTGCGTCAGTGCGCGTGACTGTGTGTGAGGGGGCGGATGGAAAGGAGCGCGGGGGAAAAGAAGGCAATCGGAAGTACGGGAATGTGTAAGAGAAGTGCGGTGAATGGCACTGGAAAAGTAGGTGGCCTTTTGGTAATGGAATGGTGGTGGTGGTTCGTTGGTGGTGGTAGGATGGTGGTGGGGTGGTGGCGCAGACTGGCTGGGAGGCTGGTGGGGGCGTGGTTGTGGTGGTGGTGGGATGATAGTGGCGGTGGTGGTGGGGGAGTGACGGTAGGCGGTTGTGGTAACGAAGGCTATAACAAAATGCGGGCGGGATGGGGCAGTACGTGCTAGCTTTGAAGTTACTGGAGGGAACCGGTTGAACGGGGGGCGCTGGCAGCAGATACAGTTGGTGGCGATGAAAGCGGTGAATGGTGGCCGGTGGGCAGTACTAGGAGTCCGTTGCGAGTACAGGAGAGAAACAGAATGCGGCGCACGGTAGACCGGCATTGAGCACGGGCTGGCGCGGGATGTGGCAAGGAGGAAGCGGCGAGGCGGCTGGCGCTGGGCAGCAGGCAATTGTCACGTGTTGGCGAGTTGGAGCGCCAGCGGAGGCAACAATCAGCGCTGATGGGGCGGGCGCAGGGCGGTGGGGAGTATTTGACGCCGGCGGAACGAGCGTCGATGGGCAATGAACGGTGGGGTCGTGAGAGGCTGGACGCAGGAATGCGAGGGTGAGGAGGGCGATCAGGAACTGAGGAATGGAAGCGCGGAGGGGGTTAGATGGGAAAGCGGGTCGCGAAACGGATGGTCAGGTAGGGGGCAGAGGAGCGTTAGGGCGGGAAAGTTGAGCGGAGGTTGGTGAGGCGAGGGAATGGGGTGGCGAGGCAAGGCATGGCGAGCGTGGAGAGGTGTGGTGATGCGGGTCGGCGATCAGTGCGCGAGGCGGAAACGGGGCGGTGGATGCGGGTGGCTTGGCTGTGCAGGGGATGAGGGCGGGGCAGGGCGGAGCGGAGCGATAGCAGGAATGGACGTGGGGCGGGTTGGCTGGGATGCGATGCGGTAGGCAACAGGCGGCGGGTTGACGGGGCCGGTGGACGGGCCGCGTGCGATGGCGGCGGGAGACGACGGGGCGCGCGGCGGGTGGCGGCAAGGCGGAGACGGGGGTGGAAACGGGGCAGGACGGGGAGACGGGCGGAGGACGGGCGGAGACGGGGACGGAGACGGGCGAGACGGGGCGAGACGGGCAGGAGGGGAGACGGGGCGGAAGACGGGGCGGAGCGGGCGAGGACGGGGCGATCAGGGGCGGATCAGGGGCGAGGGCAAGCGGCTATGGAGTGGAGGGGCGGTCCCGTGGCGACGGCTGGGCGCGTGTAGAGGGGCGGCGACGGGCGGCGGCGGGGCGACGGCGGGACGCGGCGGGGGCGCGGCGGGCGCGGCGGCGGCGGCGGCGGCGGGGGGCGGCGGGCGGCGGCGGGGCGGCGGCGGGGCGGCGCGGGGCGGCGGCGGGTGGCGGCGGGGTGCGCGGCGGCAGCAGCCGGCGGGGGGGGGCGGTGGCGAGGCGGCGAGATGGCCGTTCCAGGCGCGCGTTGCAGAAGCCGCGAACGCGCAAACGCCGCGGGGCAGTTTTGCGCGGCCGTTGCTTACGTCAGTGCGCGCGTCGCGCCGCGGTGTCATAACGAGCGGATGGCAAAAAAATCCAGCGCCAGCCGTGGGAAAGAACCGCGGGGGTGGTAGTGACGGCGCAAAGTGCGTCCGAGGTCGTGATATTTCCAACAATATTCGGTTAAAGGAGTGAAGGGGGCAGTGGAAGCTAAAAAAGGAAACAATAGCGGTTATGGGGATTAAAAATTAAAAGTAGGGTTTCGACTGTTTAATTAAGTTACGCGAATAGTACAATTAACGTCGCAAAATCAAACAGAAGGTATTAGATAGGGAAATAGGGAACACGGGAATGCAACTATTCTGTAGTAAGGAAGTGGATTACAAGGAAAAACTGCAAGGATTCAGACAATACAGGAGATGATAATGATAAGAATGTGTGATGATTAACCAAATTTCTGATATTAATACAAATTGATAATAAAAACCCACGTATTGTGGGCAATAAAATGGTTAATCGGGAAGTGCACGACTGCGCATACAATATAAATGTGCATCCAGGGTCGAGGGTGGCGATGGCGGGGGGGGGGGACGTGCCAAGGGCCACCAGTCAGCCGCGAGAGGTGGGAGGGCGTGGGCGCCCTGGCGAGTTGCCGCTGCGGAGGAGCGTAATGAAACGCGCCTGTGGACGCGCCTTGCCGGCGCCACCGACGCACCTGCGCGCGTAATCGAGGGCGCGGGTTCAGCGAGTGGCCGCGTGGGGCGCCACCCGCGTAGGGCTGGACAGAACGTCACTTTCCGCAGTCGTCTGGACTAGTTAGCAGAATCGGTAGTAGCTGTGAGTGGGAGGGCTTAGGGAGAGGAAACATGTAAAGCGACACTTACGAGGAAAAAGTAGAAATTCATGTGAATTGAATAAAAATTAATAAGGGCCGAATCTTGAAGAAATTGGTTGGGAAACATGAAATGTTTATCATGAAGAGGCAGGATTTGATGTGACACATTTTAATACATAATTACTGTAACCTCTTTTTGAATTGAAAGCTATGTAGCTTGTTAATGTTTCACTGAGTTCGAGTGAATCGAGAAACAAAATGTATAGCAATAATTTATTGCACAAATTGAGCAATAAAAATACACACAGCCATGTATTACAGGATTTTTCCAATATATATATATATAAATAACTCCTAAACGAAGCGTTTAGGTTATTAAAACCTTAATATTTGAGGCCCAAGGACTGCATGATTCGTTTCTCACACCGTCATCTACAGGATGAGATGTTCTGGAAGATTCTATTACATTTTTGTTGGTCCGGCACCTCTCGATATTACCCTAGCTGCTTAGAGCCGTGCAAAATCTGCAAGTAAAAGTGAGGGGGGAAGAGGGAGGTAGAGACAGAGAAAGAAATAGAGAGACACTCAGAGACAGTCAGACGGACTGAGACGGAAGAGAGAGAGAGAGATGGAGACAAAGAGACGGTAGAGAGACGGAAAAAGAGAGACAGATTGGGAGAGACAGAGAGAGGCAGTGCGAGAGACGGAGAGAGAAATGAATAGGGAGAGAGAAAGACATTGATGAAGGGAAAAATAACGTCTACCAGGTTCTGCTATTTTTATATAGAAATTAACTATTAATCCGCACTTGTATCATCCTTTTAAATTTCCACTAATCTCTGATTAATTTGCAATATTAAAAATATGTGACGAAGCAAATTATGCTAGTGAAATAAACGAATTTCCCTCAAATATTTATGTCCTTGAGATCATATAGTGCATTCTCTTACGTAAGAACACTTTTGTCATTTCAGAGATAAAAATAATTAATAAAAATCTAGTAAACGAAAGTGGCTATATAGATATTTATAAAGTTTCTTGATTCATGAGTTGCATACAGTATGTTATTGAATTTACTCACGGTGAAGTAGGGAGGCTCAGGAAAATTAAGACACCAATTTCACTTACCTGAAAAGGAAAAGAAATGTTAATTATCTAAATGCACATTATCCAGATTCGTGTGTGTTAAAGGTAACATACGAGCAAATGGACATAGAAATGAATAATAAATCACTTTCGAAATCCATCAGTTAAGTTTGTGAGACTCACTATTATCATTTAGTCAGTAAATATAGTTTATTGTGTGCATATAATTTAAACATTTAAAATTAATTCACACAAGTAAATCGGCTTCTGACAGTGCTAACATTCGATTTTCAGGACCAATTCAAATTTTCTTGAAATCATGTAGTGAGGAAATGGAAACATTTATACTGAACCCTGAGCGGATTGAAATCAATTAGCATATAAAACGGATCGTTATATGAAAATCAACCAAATTTATCTCTAAAGGCCGTTCATGCTTTCGGACTTTAAAATTACTACCCGCTTTTCCTTTCACAGCATACGTAGAGGATGAACAGCTTAAAGCGTGTCAGTGACACTCATGAAAAGATCAAAGTACGAATCCACAGGTAAAGCCCATTTGAACACGATTTAGCCACTCGTTTATGCACAGATATAAACGAACGTTCGATATGAATCGAGAGACCTCTGAATGGCCTACAAGCTACTACATTTTTCAGTCTATAAACACACTCCTATGGCTCGTACAATGCTCGTTTCAAATCAGAAAATAAACTGCAATGCGGGTCGTAGCTACTCGTTAAGCGACGTGTTTCGCGTGATAGCGCCGGAGGCTGCGATTCTCCAGCCGTAATTGCGGGAGGAAAATAATTCCACTCAGCCTAATTCCGATCCGTGAACGTCGTGGTGTGGGAAGTGCCAATAACGCGGGAGGGGCCAGCCCCCAATCTCACACCAGACACTAAGTGAGATCCTTTCTCCATGACAGTGGTGGGACTTGATATTTTCCCAGCATTAATCTACCGGCGTTACGGTAGTTGCCAGTGTCATGGGTGACACAACGAAATCTCTGTTGCATGCTGTTGACTACCGTGGAATCCAAGAGCAGTAGTGACAAAACCTCGTAACCTCAGTCGTGAGACAATTAATTGAGTGGGGGTTGGAATGAGATATTAATATCAATAGGCCGATAAAGAGCAAATAATGAACTAAAACTAATTTGTATTATCTGACGTCTGTCGTTTAAAACTTTTAATAACACCATCTTCTTTTAAGAAAAAAATTAATGTAAACAATATACCATTTCTAGTAATAAGTGTACTCACAAGGTATCTTTAGCTACATCTCTTGTGTTTCGATAATTCATAATGGACGGCTGTTAAATTCCAAACGAATTAAATCTACTATGTGTATTTCGTATTGTGGCGTTTTAGAACTGAACGACATCAATTCAGCCTTATTTTTTTCTTTCACTACTGACTTCGCAATAACTTGTTACTTTTATTCTTTGGCTGATATTCAGTGAAGGTGCATTTTTTTCGTCCAAAGTGTGTTGTAAAATAGGAGACGAACAATTTTCACTGCCGGAATATTTGTCTGCACCTGTTGAGTTAATCGAAGGCGAAGATGGTGCTTCTAGATGAAAGAAATCCTATTACTAATGTCATATTAATATATAATCCTATTACTACATGTTAGGTTAATTTGCTGGCATCTAAGGAGAATTTACTTGAAGCACAGATTCTTATTAACAGCATATTCGATATTTTTAGGTTCCTAATTGATATATTCATTGATTGATAATTCCGAGCAGTCAGCTTCTATGATCATCAGGTCGCGGAGAAGATCACAAAACACATTCACGCGTCCATCTGATTTTGGAGGTATTCAATGAGTAGAATAAAAGTGTCAAATAACTAAACGCTTAAATGATAACCGTAATCCTATTAGAAATTACGCTAAAATGAAGGTGCGTATTACTTTCTTTCAGAACCACATATAAATACTGAGCAAATCAATATACAAGTATAAATTTCCTTTTAAAAAAATTAGTTGTAATAGAAATTAAAAAAGAAAAGAAGTCCTCTTAATGCATAGAATGTATAATGGTGGTGATTAAAGTGAAACATTATTAAAGGGGTTTAAAGATTCACATGGAGAGGGCCGAGAGGTGTTCGTTTGATCCATTGAATGTAGAGCGCAATTGACAACTGCAAGTACTGCCCGATAACTCTCCGCCAGGGCTTCCTTCCGTATTGCCAAATGCTGTCAGCGCCCGAGGTATGCCGTCCTCAATACCACGCCGCCGCCGACCCATTTCACTCTCACCGCGCGTCAGCACAGGCATCCATAATGAAACCGGAGCGCCGCACCTGGCCGCCGGAATCCGACGCTAACGCTTTATCAGCGGGCCGAATGAAACGCAGTAGAATGCGCCTGAAACCGGGCGGCTCCATCAAAGTTCATAGAAATTCGCGCTCGCGCACGGAATTTGATCGGCTACATGCTGGCTCAGCAGGCCTACCTCGCTTCGCCCCGCCTCGCTTCTCCCCGCCTCACAACGCCCCGTTTCGTTTCGCCCCGTCTCGATTCGCCCCGCCTCGCTTCGCCCCGCCTCGCTTCGCCCCGCCTCGCTTCGCCCCGCCTCGCTTCGCCCAGCCTCGCTTCGCCCAGTCTCGCTTCGCCCAGCCTCGCTTCGCCCAGCCTCGCTTCGCCCAGTCTCGCTTCGCCCAGCCTCGCTTCGCCCCGCCTCGCTTCGCCCCGCCTCACTTTATTACACCCCGCTTCGCTTTATTACACCCCGCCTCACATTGTTACACCCCGCCTCACTTTGTTACACCCCGCTTCGCTTTGTTACACCCCGCCTCGCTTTTGTTGACCCCCCTTTATACACCCGCGCCTCGCTTTGTACACCCCGTCCCTTACACCGCCTCACTTTGTTACACCCCGCCTTCGCTTTGTTACACCCGCTTCGTTTGTTACACCCCGCCTCACTTTGTTACACCCCGCTTCACTTTGTTACACCCCGCCTCAGTTTATGACACCCCGCCTCGCTTTGTTACACCCCGCCTTCGCTTTGTTACCACCCCGCTTCGCTTGTTACACCCGCCTCGTTTTATATTAATCCCCGCCTTCGCTTTGGTACAACCCCACTTCGCTTTGTTACACCCCGCCTCGCTTGGTTAACCCCGGCCTCGCTTTGTTACACCCGCTTCACTTTGTTACACGCTCGCCTCGTTTTTATTACCCCCGCTGCTTGTTACACCCCGCTCGCTTTTTACACCCCGCCTCGCTTTGGTTAACCCCGCCTCGCTTTGTTACACCCGCTCGCTTTCGCTTATGTGACACCCGCCTTCGCTTTGTTACACCCCGGCCTCGTTTTATTACACCCCGCCCTCGCTCTTGTTACACCCGCTTCGTTGTTACACCCCGCCTCGCTTTGTTGCCACCCCGCTTCGCTTTTGTTACACCCCCGCCTCGTTTATTACCACCACCCGCCTCGCTTTGTTACACCCCGCTTCGCTGTTGTACCCCCGCCTCGCTTTGGTTACCCCGCTCGCTTTGTTACACCCCGCTTCGCTTTGTTAACCCCGCTTCGTTTTGTTACACCCCCGCCTCACTTTTTACAACCCCGCTTCGCTTTGTTGCACCCCGCCTCGTTTATTACACCCCGCCTCGCTTTGTTACACCCCGCTTCGCTTTGTTACACCCCGCCTCGCGTTGTTACTCCCCGCTTCGCTTCGTCCCGTCTCGCTTTGCTTTGCCCAGGTCCTGCCTATCTTCACCCCGACTTCCTTCTCCCACCTCGCTTCGCTCCGCCTCGTTTTGCGCCACTTCACTTTGTTCCACCTCGCTTCGCTCCGTCCCGCCTCGTTTCGTTCCGCCTCCCATCTCTTCGCTTCTCCCCACCTCGTTTCATTTCGACTCTCCCTACCTTGCTCGACTTTCCTTCTCCTCATTTCACTTCGTTTTATTCGCCCCGTCTGTCTGTCGAATGGTTTTCGTTACATGCGATCTAATCTTGCCACCACTTCCTGCTTCCAATTTGCATTGATATTTTCCTTCCATTTCTTCCAAAACGTAACACTAATTTCCTCAATGTCGCCCCTCTATATACCGTTTTTGCATTACCATTCAAAAACAATTTTTTTGCTGTATTTTATGTTGTGCTCTCTACAGTGTTCCAACAGAGATTTATCCACCACTAGCTTCCTGCCATTCATCGATTTCTTCTCAACGCACCATTTTCACTTCCCACAATTTTCTTTCCTTACCTTGTAATATCTTATCTTCTTGTGCATTTATAAATGAAGTGAGAGAAATTGGAGCAGCAAAAAATTTTTTTCAAGTGATAGTTTAAATAATGACATTTTTAAACTAAATATTTCGTTGTTTTTTTTCACTTCCACAGCTTTAAAAATCTTGTCCAAAATTTTAGCATCAGCGAAGTATTCTCATATTTTGATAGTGTAAATACTAAAACAAATCACATAATTCCACGAAATAACTATTACAGAAATATTAGAGATTGTAGCTTAAATTAATGCTTCAGTCAAATTCAAATTCAGTTCGATTCAAATATTCATTGCGTGTACGTCATTATAAACTAGCAGTTAGAATGGATTTCCACGATTTTAGCTCTCAGTTCGGTACGTGCATTTTATATTAGTAATTCTTTCCGTGGAATTTTCAATTTAAAAATAATATCCGCCTCTTGATTTCCGTAGCAGAGACGTCCGTCGGGAGCGCGCTTCTTCACTTCCGCTTCCGCCTCCCGCCACACCCGCACCCAACACGAGCAGTCGACTCGCGGACGGCGTAGCTTCCCCCCCACCCCGCCCCGCCCCCTCGTGCTGTGCGCGCCTGTTTAGCCCCGTCCGCGGCATCAGCAAGCGACACAATCAACAGCCCCAGTATTTAAATCGGCCGCCTGCTCTATCGCCGGCCCTTGTTTCCGTTCATACCGTCCCACCCCTTCCTACCCCACCTAGTCTTGCGTTTCCTGCCCAACTCCTGTACCCGCATACCCCGCCCTGCTCCACCCAATCACTTCTATACACTCCGTCGCAAATATCTAATCCTTATCCGTCCCCGTCTCAGTATGCTCAGACACGCCTTTCTCTGCCCCCACCGTTCCCTGTTCTGGCTCTTCTCGCTTCCTCCCGGCCGATCCCTCTTCAGCCCCGCTCGCGCCATCAGCGAGCGACATAATCACCCGCCCCCTCTCCTACGTTCTCTCCTCGCCCCGCTCGTTCCTGATTGGCTCCGCGAGCGGGTGGTCTGGTGGGTGACGATGGTGTACCAGCCAGCGGGAGAGGGCAGGGGCGGGGGCGGGGGGAGAGCGAGCGGCGGGCGAGGGCGAGGGCGAGGGCGAGGGCGAGGGCGAGGGCGAGGGCGAGGGCGAGGGCGTGAGCGAGGGCAGACGGTTTAGGGCGAGAGCGGGGGCGGACAGCGGGGCTGGGCAGGGCAGTGTGGAGCGAGCCGGTCCGGCTAGGCGGGCTGCTCCAAACAGGGCTCGCTCCGCCCCAAACGTGTCATGAATTTTTCATACCCTCTGAAATAGTGCGGTCCACTAATTAACAGGTTGTAATGAATTGTGCAACAGTTGCCAGGCCTGTCCTGCGCCGACGAGGGCGACGCGCCATCGTCGGAGAGAGAAAGAGTATGCCGGTCGAGGAAGGGAAGGGGGAGCGCCTGCGTAAACGGGGCGAGCTGGGGCAAACGCGTGGGCGAAGGGCTTACAAAGGAAAGAAATTGGGCCGCGGGGGTGGGGCAGAGGGCTGCAGTCCACGGCATACAGGCGCCGGGTGGTGGAAAGGACGGATGGACGGACCGACACAGCAAGCTCTTATTACAATGAAAATGAGAGTGAATGTAGCTCCGGTGAGGATGCAATGAAGAGACGGGAATCTAGAAAGGAAGAATAGTGATATATTGAAAGAGTGCTTGAAGAGGAGAAATGGTAGAATATGTGCAAGTAGCGAAATAATATATAATATATTTTATGTAAGCTCTGCATAAACACGAACACTTCGCCATCGCGGGCCTGGCTTGTGTCGTTTGTACATATGTCGCTCCAGCAGTTTTTCGCGTTGTACGAGTGCCAACAATACAGTGAAAATCTGAGATCCCAACATCACTATTCTTCCTCTCCAGCTTCCTTATGCCTCTTGATTGTAGCCTTAACATAGCTCACCGACTGCGTTTAGCTCAAAGCCAGCATTGCCGCTTGCAGCCGTTCTGACCAGTGGCAGGTTTTCAAAACTAGCCATGTACAGGTCAAATTCATGTGCGGTCAAATTCATGCGCTGTTTGGAGAAATTTAATGGCCGACTGCTCTGATCAGTAGTTTTCATATCAATAACGAAACGAATGATGAAACAGTACTCTAACAAATGGAGTGGTTGCAAATTTTTCTTTCTCTTCCCTCCCTATCCTCTACATGTACACATACTAAAACAAGCGACATTCTATACTACGGACCACACATGTTGGGACACATGGGAGTTTCAGCTTGGCCCAGATGGGGCGGTGTACTGCTTCGGGGGGGAGGAAGTGCTGAGATACCCACAAGCTGACGCGAAGGTCATTGCTCAATCTCACCGTTGATTGGACAAGGAACACTACCTCCTTCCCCGTATTAAAACATTTACAACACTAATGGGAATAATCACCATAGTTGATCTGACCGGAAACACGATTAAGTCAATCGCTTGACATGGCTCAAGTGGGGAGGAGTGAGTGGCTTGTGATAGCCACCTCACCTTTGCCAGGAAAAGTCTAGCCGCATAAGCTACTACTGACGTTAATGTATCGTTAAGTGATTTGTATACTAGAATATAATACAATGGAAGTCAGTAAAGATGTCTAAAATATAGTGGTAAAAGTTATTTTATTTGGTCCTAGAGTATTAGGCTATTGGCCTCGTGTCGCAGCCTATGCTGCTCACAAAATAAAATGTAATTTTTACCACGGGAATCATAAATAACTATCATGCTAGAAAACGTGAAGTTTCCCCCTATAAACAGACAATTTAAAACTTATTGACTGGATTAGGTGGCTCAGAACATCAATTGATGTCAGTGTAATTGAATTGACCTAGGGTTCGTGTCTACGGCAGGATTTTCCACACTAGCTACATAACGAGGTCCCATTCAGCCTTGAGCAGCACATACTGTCTTGAGAAGAATTCTAACGGCTGTCTGCTCTGATCGGTAGTTTTTTGTGGTTTGTGGGCACGTGCTAATCAGCACTAGGCATGCAGTACCCTAATAAACGGGCCACGGGCGCGTGATCTTTCCTTCCAGTTCCTTGTCCTACCCTCATCTTTTACTTACACACACCTACACTTGCATGCACTTACACAAACTTACACTAGGGAGCACGCCGGGAGATCAATCGTGATCTTAAAGCTCGTCCCGGCTGGGGCGGTTCCTCACTGGAAACCTGGAGGAGGAATCCTCTCAAGAAAACGTGTAGGTGGGGGCCGAATCTCGCCATCCATCGAGCGAAGATTACAGATACCTCTCTCAAAAAGAGACATGTACTAGACTTTCGGGGCTAATGACTATAGAAGTTGAACGCACAATCACTAATGAATGAATGGAAACGCTGTCCAGCTGCAACTTGAACCCCGACCCCAGCACGCGGTCCGCGAGCGGAGAGCGGAGCAACCGGGCTGCCGGCACACGCTAGCGCGCCCACGAAATTGATGAGGTTTGCTTCGTTAGGGCCGTGCGTCGTTCTCGATGCCCCCTCCCCTTCCTCCCCCCCCCTCAACGTCCCGCGAGGCCACGGGGCCCCCAGACGGATGCGTCGGCAGCCGGGCGCCCTGGGCGATAGATGAGCGAACGGCGCGCCCGGCTGGAAGCGCCCATTTGCGGGAAAGGCGCGCATTAAACATTTTTAAACATTCGTGCGTGAAGTGCAAACAGCCGACGCAATTTGTCAAAAAGCCCCGGCGCGAAATTAAACTGCGGGTTTGGGCGCGAACGATTTTGAAGTAGAGTATTGGTTTGTACATGTTCGTGCGTAAGGGTATCCGTGGAAGAAACTGGAAACAGAATGACTGCACTAAAGAATTTGGAAATCCATTCCGATACGGATTAAATGTGTTTCGAAAAACACTAAAATATTCTCATTATATTACTAGTAATTCGTGGTAATACGAAACTTTCACATACTCGTGGACCTACCGTTTTTCGTCAATTCGGCTCTACAACATATTACAATTATGAGTAATTGCTATCAAAAGTAGCATAAAGAGAGAGCAATGAAATAAATAAACTTTCTGCATCTCTTATGCTGAGACAGAAATAATGCACGTTAAAGTAATGAGTTGGCTCGCTCAAGTACTGCGATAGGTTCTGCCGAAATATCAGTATTCATCCCGGAGCAACAAAGTAAGTACGTTCATCTTTAAGGGGATTACACATTACTGATATATTCAGGAATCGACAAAAATAAGCATTGCAGTCGAAAGTTTGCATCGTTTTGCCCTTGGCCTGAGGTCAATTCTGTGTGCTATGAAGTTATGTTCATTGAAAAGGGATGCCCGCAAAAAGAAGGTGTTCGCAATTAGCACATGTTCGCTATTAGGATGTGTTCGCAATTAGAATGTGTCCGCAAGGTGGAGGTGTTCACCAATTGGAGCTGTCGGCTCAAATAGGTTTCACTGTAGTCACTTCTTTTTGATTTACGTGTTTACTTAATTTTACCTATCTTTTGCTTGGAACTAATTCAAACATCATCAAAATGTTACTCGAGTGTAAGTATTTCAATGACATGCATTTGTATTATTGTCTAGTGAAGAGTGTAATTAAATGTGTGACGTTTCCAAAAATAGTAATTATATATTTGATTTTCTGAACGACGCATAATCAAACCAATAGAATACATGTAATGGAAAATATGTTGGCGTTTCTATTAATTGCAATATTGATAGATGGCAGTGCCTGTGGTTTGCGCTTGAAGGGCATACATTCTAGGTACAGAAATAAACGCACTTACATTTCTTAATTGAACTGAAATTTATAATGATAGTAGGTAGTAATGGAAATAACTGGGTCAACTGTTCTGTCCCTTTTCTTTCTACAAATATTATTCGTTGAAAGTTATAATACTAGAAACATATTTTCATAGTATTTATGCTTCATACAGATTATAAATTAAATATAATGAATTTATTTTTACTCTAAACTATTAATTGAGAATTTCGAAAAATAAGTTTCTGTTAATACAAGAAAGATATATGTTTTTCTTCCAATAAAATGAATTATCTGTACATGTAATCCTAAATTACAAGTTCAAGTAACTATCAATACCCCTATATATCTTGTCCCGTATACTACGTTATTCATTTCTGCAAGAAATATCTACGAAATTAAAGAGATAATATCAAAATGGAACCATGAATGAAAAGAAATATTAACAAATTATTAATAATGATTCTAATTATTTACTTACAGAATTTGTAATAAATATTAGTTTGTAAATTGCATATTTCATCTGTAGAAGGGCAAATATTTTAAAAGTATCTTTCTTAGAACTTAAACGATTCCATTTTCTTCAGTAATAAAGTAGAAATGTATAAACACACGCTTTGTATATTATGCGTTGTTCAATATTAGCCAAATTGTTTTCATTACTTTTAGCTTTAAAAACAACAGTATAATAGCTTTAAACATTCAAATAAGTATTCTGTGGAAATTCAAATATCGATAACGGCCTGCATACTTTAAAAACATTGTACTTACGTCATGCACAAAAATGAAGCTATTAATGTAATTTATTCACAATATTTTGTGGTTTATGTACATACAAGTATAGAATAAAAAATGACCAATATACATGTTTTGAGTACATGTGCTGTCCTATACGGCGAGAATAAAATAAACATGCAAGTGCGTACCGCAGCAAAATGGACATTTCCATTTCACATGATAGAATAGATTTTGGTTTTTGCACCAGATGTTGCAGAAAATATTTCCCACCAAACTCTGCTTAAAACTACGTGAGTAAACATTGAACAAAATGTTTCAAGCATAAGGAAAGGCGATTATTTATTTGGGCTAAAGTAATGCATTTGTTTCAAGAATACTGTTTGCATATCTGGTAATTTAAAAGTTAGCTGAATTTAACTCACACCTATATATTCATGCATATATAAATGAGTAAAAGTAATCAGTAAAAATTATATCTGTGAAATACTATTTTCATATAGGCGTATTGCTTCGATTGCAATTGCTTTATATTTTACTTTCTCGTATTTACTTCACATAAAAAAGATATGTAATTATTCAGAAATAATTGCCGATTTTTCGACAAAAAAGACCACTTTTTGACCCTTGTCTCCAAAAAAGGGGATTTTTCTTACGATTTTTGCCCGATCTTCTATTCATCCTCCTCTCCGACGGGCTGAACGCAGTTTATTCATTTTCTTTTAATTTCACAACTTTTCGTGAATTTTGGTTCCTATCCTAGGTGCAAGTCTTTAAAATTAAGTCATTAAAATTAATTATTTCATATTCAAGGTATCCTAAATCATTCACCGCCAGATGAATAAATTTGCTATAATATGTGCATATTTCATATTAATGTCACAAACAGAAGACGCGTGTTTGACTGTGTCAGTCATATTGACAGTACATAACCAGCTTGTGAGCGCCAGACAGTCCGTCAGAGCAGTTTCGTTAACAGGCATTATTTAATGGATATGCCAGTTCCTATCGGAGTTTGTGCGCCTAGGTTTCACGTGCAGATTGAGAATATGTCGTTCCAGTTGAAGACACTTTTATAAGTTTACCTAGATTTATATTGGTATCTATTACAAATAATACGAGGAAGTACATTCTAAGTCCACACCA
This sequence comes from Gryllus bimaculatus, assembly GCA_017312745.1. Lineage (NCBI taxonomy): Eukaryota > Metazoa > Arthropoda > Insecta > Orthoptera > Gryllidae > Gryllus > Gryllus bimaculatus. Next base: position 15,699,578 of record BOPP01000010.1, on the reverse strand, counting down.
CAAGTTTTCTGTAATAAAACAGTAGTGATTTATAAATGAAAAACAATTTTGCAATCACGAAAAATATTTTAACTAATTTTAGAGATAATAGTGAAATATTCTTGTAAAATCGTAGTTAAACAATTAATTATAGGTATTATATGAAGTGAATTTACTCTTATAAAAATATTTTGTCGCATGATACGACGTATTCTGTGGAAAATCGTCAAGGTATGTCGTCTTATTGCAAACGAAAGCGACATGGGAGGCAATGATCAAACGAGCAGTTGAAAGGCTTTGCTGAAGAGGTCAACGACCTTTTATCACTCCAAGAAAACCGTCGACCCCCACCCCTCAATCACGTCCGACGTTTATGTCCAGAGAAAGGCACAAGGCAGAGTGGCAGAAAGAAGTTAAGTGAAGTTGGAACAAGTCTCCCAGAGATTAGTAATTGAATTTTCTCGGAAAGTGGAAAGAGGGCATAAGGAGGGCAAAATTTGAGTCAGAGAGATATATCGTGCAAGGAAAAGTGCCTGTAGCCTTTGCCTATGGCACTTCCTTCAGTCCTTAGGCAATTTAGACGGGAGAGCATGGAAGTGGATGCACGACTCCCCGGTGCGAATTTCCAGCTTCAAAATAAGGTCTCTCAGGGGCTCTTGAAGAGATATTTCCTTTCTTGACTTTCCAAAGTACAGTGAATTCGGTTCATAGCATGCAGGAATTCTCAACACATTTTCGGTCCACGGAAAATATCACATCTCAAATATTGTCATTTTGTGAGAAAACGACTTGAATCTCAGCAGATTTGTCTTCTAATACTTCATAGTCAAAAACAAATAATTTACTACTATTACAGTTTGTTATTCAAGATGATTAAGACGTTGTTTCACTACGAAAAGAAGAGAACGAGTGAATATAGAAGCGAATGCAGTAACGTCCTCGTGTTGATAATAGATATTAATGATATTAGTTTGATTTGAACATCATGGTGAAAACAACTATACTATTCAATCATAATGAAAAGCGGTATGAGACTCATTAAGATGTACCAAACGTATACCATTCAAATTTTTATACATGGTCATTATCCTCTTCAGAACCAAGAGTATGATTTTATGTTCACAAACGACTAACTTGTTTTCCGCACAATTCTTATCTACTGAATACACGAGTGACATTGATGGCTTAGGCAACTTACAGGTTAACAAATCGAGTATACGTCTCGAAATAAAAAATACTTGTATTATGTCACGCGAAATAAATTTCGAAACGAAGGTGCCTATTTTATTTTATATCAACCTACACATCTGCATAGGTTCGAAGATAATGTTGCAATAGGTGCATTAGGGTACGATACGATTGCGATTTTCATTTGTTTTCATTGTTTCTAACATTTCGTGTTGGGTGAATGTGAATGATAATTGCTAGTTTTAATTTTAAAATGTCTCAATACGACTCGGATAATATTCGGTCAGATATGGAGGAGTCATTGGGGAATATATCTTCTCTTTTATCGAAAAAATTGAAAGATGCCTTTGAACGTACTATACGAATGCGAATTTTGTAGGTTGGTGCAACGAGAAGAAAAAAGGAAGGCAAGACATGGAAACGTTTTCCTGGCTATTTGGAAAACTTTGTTAAAATTTACTAGAAACCCGCAATGACTTTTTTATTCCATGATAACTTCAATATTGCAACTGAAAGAAAATATTGATATCTTAACCAAAATTCTGAATAGAATCCTGCTGTCGTTAATTTAATATATTGTTCAAATATTTGGGATGACCGTAAGGTCCACGCAGTAAGTACTAGTATTTTCGGTATTTTTCATGATTAACAGAAAAATTTGGGTAAATGAGCGTTTGAAAAATGTAATTTTTACTACAAATATAAATTTGGGGTAAATGTACAGCTTATCACGGTATCTTTCTAGAAAATTACTATACGTAATAATAAGGTTAGCCCCGATTTAATGATTTCGAAGGAATTTGTAATTATGTTATTTACTGCTACATCTCAACTTTATAACAAACAAATTACAATTGCGTCCATTACATTATAAGACATCAACATTCTGCAGTTTGCCGCTAGGTGCAGTAAACGGTACTCATTCTCTTTAAATTGACTCAATTTACTTCCCATATTTGAATTCACACTTTCTGCCTCAGTCGATATTCTGCAAAGTAACAAACCAATTATCCTTGAAATGTCACTTCTACTGTAGAAGGGAGCCCAACAAATGACGTGTTGAAGTCAGTTGACGACAATGCAGCAACGATTCAATGGAGAGCGTGAGGGAGGTTGTGATGTGTCGTAATAGCGTGTGACGACTGCAAAGGAGCGCGCGCGACGGGGTGGAGTGGGGTGGAGTGGGGTGTGAGTGGGTTGAGTGGGCGTGGAGTGGTGGTGAGTGGAGTGGAGTGGGGTGGGGTGGAGTGGAGTGAGTGGGTGGAGTGGAGTGGACAGTGGGTGGAGTGGGCTGGAGGTGAGGGTGGAGTGGAGTGGGTGGAGTGGGGTGGAGTGGGGTGAGTGGGGTGGAGAGGGGTGGAGTGGGTTGAGTGGGTGAGTGGGGTGAGTGAGGTGGAGTGGGTTGAGTGAGGTGGATGGGTGGAGTGGGGTGGAGTGGGGTGGAGTGGGTGGAGTGGGGTGGAGTGGGGTGGAGTGGGGTGGAGTGGGTGGATGTGGGTGGAGTCGGGTGGAGTGGTTGTGGTGCGATGGGGTGAGTGGGTGAGTGGGGTGGTGGAGTGGGTGAGAGAAAAGTGCGGAGCATATTGCTTTACGGAACAACAATCACGAGCACAACGTGTAATCCTATATAGTAGCGCAGACAAGACGGTTGCCACGGAAGGCTAGGTAGGGCACGGAAGAGGCAGAGGTCAGTACACCCGCCAGAATGCGAAGAGAGGGATGAGGGATGGAGAGGATGGAGGGGATGGAGGGGATGGAGAGGATGGAGGGGATGGAGGGGATGGAGAGGATGGAGAGGATGGAGGGGATGGAGGGGATGGAGGGGATGGTCCGCCGGAGGAGATGGACGAAAGAGGCGACAGTGATTTGGAGAATAGCGTGACGGAATCAGAGGTGTGGAACATCAATATTCTCTCTTGTCTCTCTTCTATGCTATCTCTTCTATGCTTTCTTGTGCTGTAGTTTCCCCTTAGACACACACACTGCACGACAACACATGTTGGGGGAATTATTTGTGCTGGGGCTGATAAATCGAGAGGGAATGTCCCCACAAACCAATGTGTAGATCAGCGCCGGATCTCACCATTCAACTGGAAAAGGAACACGGAACTTTCAGCCATAAACACATTCATTACAGTAACGGCACTAAAGCCCATAGATGTTGACAAATCAATCAATCCCGTGCCTGTGGTTTCTGGAGGGTAAGGCGGGTTGTGCCTTGCATCTAGCTTACAGCTGAATAATAGACGTTGATTTAAAAATAATTTTCCAAAATAAGGATTATGTTTTGGGACAGAATTAGCAGCATTTACGTGTCGGTATTAGAGAATGTTCGTAGAATGCTTTCGCGCGTGGAGTTATAGAACACGATGTCACGCTCACCCAATATCAAGTACGCGACATCGCTTCGAAGTCACCCAACGCAATAGCATCAGGAGAATTCTAGCGGCGTAGATGTCGTCTAAGAGCTCTGCATATTGGTAAACTTGCAGGTATTTGTAATTAGTTGAACCCTAAGCAAAACACAGAAGTAGTTTGTGGTCATATTACAGTAAGACCCGAAGTGCCAAGATGCAGTGTTGAAGATCATTTGCGAGCAAATTGTGAATTATTTGATACAAAGTCAATGAAAATAACATTATAAGAAGTGTTTAGAGAGTAATCATATACACCCACGTAGTGAAACAGAAATATAGATATCTGTCCCCAGAGTCATAGTATAGTCCGAATCACCATTTGAATATCGTCTGGTTGTAACCATGCTCACTGGCCTACCCATTAGGGGTTTTTATAAAATCATTGAGGAATTTGGAACATTGATTTTTAGCCAAATTGTTTTGAACATCAATGTTTGGCTTTCGGCGTTTTCTCATGGCAGATATTTTTAATAAAAACGACCATTGAAGTGAAAGCCTGAAATAATATTCAGATATCGACACATTCAATATTCTTCAAAACAAAGTGAATAAGAGTGAAAAATAATTAAAGTAGAGATTTCGTGGACAAATTAAATCCATAATTTTTTTAAACTATACAAGCAGATGATAAAAGATTTTTCAATTGTCCTGACCACTTTTTCGCTATTTTCTTAGTTAAATCTGAATTAAAACTAAATACACGCCACCATCATCAAATTATTCCCGTTCCGGGCGTGTGCGATAATTGTTATTAACGCACTTTTATAAACACCGATCATCGGCGTTTTGGGGGCGATGTTTTAATAACATCGATGGTTTAATTTTGAACATCGTTGGTTGAATTTTAACATCGATGGTTCAATTTATTAGACATTTGCCATTATGGATGTTTCGTTGGCGATGGCGCATCGCAACTGCCCATCGCCGTGTTTGCGCAGTTCTTTCGCTTCTCTTCGCCGGACTGCTCGCGACGCGGCATAGAGGACTCACCGCTCATTAGCGCCCGCGGGCGGGCGTGGGCGTCGGGACGCCGCCGTGGAAGAACAGAGGCGAAAATCGATGTCGACTGACGCCCCAAAAGTTTGCGTGTTTTTGTAGGAACTGTTTGTTCCCTTCTGACATTCCGACGACTCTCCGTCCTACAACGGTACATCCAACTTAACCATCTTAGAACATTATTTGCAGAATGTTTCATTGTCGAACACTAGTATCTGGAGGAGGAAAAAGTTTTACCTCAGTTATGTGACTTCATTTCTCAATCGTGTAATTTTCGGCTCCGTTTTTGTCGATACAACTATAATATTCCCTATTTAACGATTCCTCACACACAATGAAATATCATTTGCTGATTGTTTCCTTGCCGGAAATATTATTCACATTCAAAAATGGGCAATTTTTAAATGAGTTACGTAAGTGCATATTTGAAACACGTCTAGTTGAATGCCATACGCGTAGTTCTGTTGTATAAATATTTTTTTCAGCAAATATCTGCGTGATTACTGCAGAAACCAGTTCACTATTTATTTCCAATATTTCATGTAGTTTGAATGGTGGTTCTACCTGTTACGTCTATGAGGTATGTGAAGACTAGAAAACTATTTCAAAAAATTCAAACATCATTCGACGTACTCGAATGTAGAATTTAATGTAAAACTAAAACGACGTAGGAAAAATGACATAGCGCGCCTGCTCATACTGCTACAATTCTGCCTTCGAACGAAACCAAGATATCAAAATAAAATTGCATACATGAGTGACTGAAATTTATCTAACCACGCAACGTGTGTGGTATAAAAACAAAACGAATGTGTGACATTTCAAAGGCGATATGTTAAGAGAGTTCTTTGCGAACGCAAGTACCTTTGCAATATGGATACAACCACAACATAGACAAAAGTGCGAGAGTGAAATAGTGAGGTAAATATGTCACAATTTGCGATGTTTGTCGTAAAGACAATATTTTACCACATACCAGAGAGGTAACTAACCAAATCTCTATATTAACTTCGCTCTATATTAACTTCAAATCTCTATCATAACAGGTTTATTTCTCCTCGCGCACATAATTCACTTTAAATTTCAACTGAGCAGTTTCATTTTTACCACCCAATCCACACTTATTGCAAATAAGTTATCCTAATTGTTTACAATTACGTTGGAACAATGCCAGTGAGTACTTAAAGAAGTTGATGCTTCTATTTCGCTGCACCTATTCCGTATGAAAACTAAGTAGTGCATGTATTCAAATAAATGAACATAACATATAAACAAACACAGCATGAGTTGCCGAAATATTCTCTTAATGCCCATTCACAATGCCAACAAACATATGCACGGCGTTAACATAAAAGTTAGGACTACGTTCATAAGCGGACTCATTCACAGTGCGTTTGCATAAGCATAACACGTAAGACATTAACTTAAACGCTTGCAAGCTACAAGTTTCTGTGCTTATGCTTAAGTAAGCCATAAGAAATGAGCCAATCACATTACCTTAACTCAAAATCGAGAATCAATATATGAGCGAAGTCGATAGACTAACTTTATAAGAGCCACACGATACTTCGAAATCGATTCTCACATCCAACCAATAGTAAACTAGAATGTCTCACGGCCATTAGAGACTCTTATTTTGCTTACGCTAAAGTCAGACATTGTGAATACATCAGGTATCACACATGTTAATGTTTACGTCTATGCGTTATGCTTATGTTTACGCTAGCATTATGAATGGTTGTCTTTACGCGTGGTCTTGCAACATTCCAGATCGCACTGATGAACGAAAATGTGGCGAGACGTCCATAGTCGGCCGGCGGTGCACCGGAGCAGAGAGTAACAAATGGGGAAATGGTATGCAGGGGGCCACGGGGGTCCCAGGAGGGGGAGCGGTATGAGTGGGCATACGGAGGCGGCGACGGCGGCGGCGGCGGCGGGGCAGTGGAAGGGGGGGGGGGCGTCGACGCAAAGCAGCCGAGGCAAAGCGCCGGCCGCCGCCGCACGTGAAAAATCGCCAGCGGCCCCGAAATGCGGAGCGAGAGTGGTGGGGGTGGGGTGGGGTTTGGCGTTACGTTCGTGCAGACGCCGCCGCCCCCGCACAGTGGTATGACCCAGGCCCAAACTGGCTCGTAGGAAAGCTGCGTTTTGAACAATTAGAATTGTTAAATAATAAACAGTTATCTGTATAGTGTTTTGCTTAAAAATATTTTTATATAACAAATGTGTAATATATATATATATATATATATATATATATATATATATATATAGTAAAGATATATTATACAACCTTCAAGAAACGTAAAAAGAGGAATTTTTTCTTCAGCTTTTAAATTTAAGAGTCGCGTTGAAAGACCAGCGGAATAAAACGTCTGCCACATCTTCCGAGAAAACTATCAAATATTCGTATTTGATTGTTTAAAACTTTGTCTATTGATATTTTCTATATTTATTAAAATTCGTAGGCATTTTGCATTTAAAAAAAATGTATTTGAACTCACAAACAGGCATTTTGTATGGCCGGTTACAAGTGAGCCAATACCAACCTTAGGAATATAATATGTTATAAAATGATAGTCAGCGGAGTTTAAAAACTCCGACCTACTCAGATAAAAGTCGTTCTTTTAAATTGTATTTTAAACAAACTTGAAAAACTACACTACTTTTCACTCTTGTAATTTTCAAATTTTTTCTAATAAGTGTTTAAAAACGTATATTATCTATAAAATTAAATATTTATTGTTCAAAATATTTTGTAAGAAATATTTATCTTTAAAAACAAAACACAAACGGCAGTGTTGTTCTTTTGAGCTTATTTCTGAACACTGTGCTCCACCCCTTCCGCCGCCGCCGCCACCGCGCGTACACAAGCAGAAAAGAACGGACGCCCCGCGCCGCGCCGCGCCGCCCCACACCCGCCAAACGAGCAACTCTCACAAATTGCAAGTCTCAGATTGTCGGAGCCGGGCGGAAACAAATATTAATGGGTGCAAATTTACTGCATTGTTTTACAAATTACTTTCCTCTTGTTAACACAGAGCGCGCGCGCGCACGGCGAACGCCTCCGGGAAGATCGCTAATTGTCGCGTTGAAATGTTCTCCATTTTCAACACGCGTCTGTCAAAACGTTCAACAAAAGCGGGAGAGGCTTTAAGGCAAATTCGTCTTTTTGTTGACGCAGATTAAGAGAGCGCTTAACTAGCAATTACGGTTCACCCAGCGGCCGCCAGGCGGCGCGCCGAGCGCCGCGGCCCGGCCGGCGTGGGACGTTCCGGGTAATGTGTTCGGGATCTGCCGAAAAAACACCCGGCCGCGATTAGCTCCCGCGCGCGCTCCCCTTGCGGTCGTTGGCGTCAATCGCGCGGCGTTAATTATGACGCGTGACATTTTTGTCACTGTCATTAAATTTCTTTTTACCCGCGCCGCGTGACCTGTGTGTTGTTATTGGCCCGTGACACGCCGCAATGGAGTTAAAACTAATTGACAGGTGCTAACGCATCGCGGCAGGTGTTTAGGGGAGGGGGAGAGAGAGAGAGGCGGGGAGGGGCGGAGCGGTGTGAGATGGAGAATGATGGAGGGAGAGGGGGAGGGGAGAGGATGTTCCCTTCGTGTTAAAACAACCCGGCTTAGGTTGGCGCGCGGCGCGCTTATTAATTCAAGGGCGGATGGCCAGGCGCGCGAGCGACGCCGGCGAGTGGGTGGTTGTCGGGCGGCTGACGCAGGGCACCGCCCCGGCGCCCGCCCTTCGCCCCGGCGTCGCTGAAGCGATTCATGTGGGCCGACGCGCAACGGACGGCTCGCAGCAAATGCGAGCGGACGCGATGGAGGCGGCGGTGGTGGCGGTGGCGTCAGCGGAAGTTGCCACGGCGTGTGGGCGGCGCTGGCAGCGTGGACAGCGCGAGCAGCATGCGCAGGTCGAGGGCTGCATTGTGCAGCGGAAGTCGTGGGAGCGAGATGGACGGACAAAGGGCTGAGGGCGGACGGCAGGGGACGTGGCGACGTGAGGCGACGAGTGAGGTTGACGGAGAGACGAGGCGGCAGATGGGGAGCGTGGGCGACGAGGTGATGAGGCGACGGGGCGAAGTGAGCCAGGGTGAGGGGGCTACCCGGGGGCACGGTGACAGGGGCGACCGGGCGACGGGGCCGACGGGCGACGGTGCGGACGGGTGCGGACGGGGGTGACGGGGGCGACGGGGCGACGGGGGCGGCGGGGGCGAGGTGGTGGCGGGAGGAGTCGACGGGGTGGGCGGGAGCGACGGAGGGGGGGCGACGGGACGGGGGGCGGGGACAGGGCGACGGGGGGGGGGGCGGGAGGAGGCGGCGGGGGTGAGGACAGCAGAAGCGACGAGCAACGGGGAGACAGGCGTCGCCCTGTGCACTAACTCACTCCCCGCCCCTTGACTGCCGTCGCGTCGCTCTATGCCGCATCGCTGCCAGTCAGCCCGTGTTGACCCGCCTCGCCGGTCTAATCATCGTCGCCTGCGGTCTGGACCTGCTACCCCAGCATCCTGCGTTTGCGGACATATGTACCGTTTCATCCAGCCCGCCCCAATTTTTAGCTAATCAAGTTCATATGCAGGCATCGGTTCTGGGGTAGCTAGACGTATCACTCATTAGTCATTTATGTACGGGTATAAATTACCGCCCTATTGGAGACTGTGGACGACGTTAATTATAACTTTAAATGTTCAGGGCTAGGAAATCAGTAAATTAAAAACCGTTCATTTTACCCTAGTCGTGTTACTGGTGTGTGTACGATAAATCAATTATAGGCATTTCTTTGAGAAATTGAACTCAAATGAAGGCTTTTAAATAGGATTTTTTGCAGCATGTTTAATTCTCTTTTGCTTTGTTTTATGTGATATTATCTAGTTGATTTCTTCCAAAAGTTTCTTTTATAATATATATTTTTACAAATTTCACAAATTGCATTTCCAGTCAAAGAATTCTTATTCACTTTAATGTACTTTTTAAAAAAATGGGAATATTTCTTCTACTATACTTTTTGTCAGTTTCTGATGACATCCCCTGATTTTTGCTCATATATGTTTACCACTTATATTAATCACAAAAAATAATAAATGTTTACAATTTCAACTGGCATGAAAAATTCTGAAAAATCAGTTACATATATTAATATGACCACTGGAGTCTTGATATCATATGTAAATACAGTTCGGCGGACCCTCTGTGCCATTTTTGTTTTAGGAAAATTTGTACTATCTACAGTGAAATATTGAATTAACCAATGGAATACCTTCAAGCTTATACCATTTAAACCACTCTATTTTTAGTAGAACACAAGGACTATAAAAAGTCTATTAATATAACATTTTCCCTAATGACGCATCCCTATTAGTGTGCTAAAAAAACAATTCACCCTCGTCAATACACGTCTTTGAGAGCAGTTGAGTGTTTCTTTTTATTTTTGTTCATTTCCTAATTGTACGATTATATTTGTTTGTCTTAACAGTCATCTCGTCAAACAAACCTCTGTATGAGACGCATGGATCATTCCGATGTGATTCATTATTGAGGATCTGTCCAGTGCATTTCTTCATTCTTGCCCTTCGTGGCGACATGCGCTTCAATCAACACCGCCTCATTTCGGCTTCTCGCGCGGTTAAGTGACTTCAAAGAGCTGGCAAGGGTGTGTGGCACGTCCAAGATACCAGCGACGTAGTCAAGCAAGCCTACTGACAGAGGGCGGCAAGAATCCCCACATACCATCCTTACGTAGTTAAGTTAGCACAGAGCACGCGTCGTAACGAAGAGCTTGGAATTTTCCGTCTAATTGGTCACATTTATGGAGCATCACATCCTTCGTTCCGTTGCTGGCCGAGAAAGACCTTAATTTAGCAGACCACACACGCAATGTCAAGTTTGATTTGTGCTTTGTGCTACGCACAACTACCAGAGGCAACTTGATTCACCAATGAAATAATGTACATCTCATTAATTTCTATGCATTCGGTATTTATAAAGCATTGCTCAAAGGTAAATTATAATTGATATTCGCATATAACACTGACAATTATCGGAAATAATAGAATTACGCAAACATTCGTTATTTTATGAGAAGCTAGTGGTGTTACAACAATACATACTTTACCACATAATTTATAACTTCAGTAATTTTCGAATGTTCTGAGACTTCTACGAAAATGATATCTGCGGCGTTATTTCAGTAGTTTTTGAAGAAATGTTTGTTACCTTTTTAAATTTACGTAATTTGGAGCAGAAATTATGTGACAACTATTCGTGCTTAAAAACATTGTGCACGAATGTTTCTAGAGACCTACTTTTCTAGACCAGATTTCATTTAACACAAATATCTCTATCTCCAATACTATTGTTGCATTGTTAACGTTCTGCAATTTTCGAAACCAAATCCCGGTAGGTTTGCGTTTTGATGGAACTAACATCAATTTGTTACCATCCTTTGATACATACAGAAAACATTTTAGAGAAAAAATGCCTAGAGAAAAAAAGAAAAATGATCTTCAATACTTTTAACGTAGGAATACTCGGAAAAAATGCTAACTGTACTTTTTTGAAAAATAATGTGCTTAACGAAAATGTTTAATCCAAAATGATGGAGCAATTTATTACAAAATTTTGTTGATATAGTTGAGAATTCGCGTACAGAATCCGAATAAATAATCCGTAAGTTTCCGTCTTGCAGGGTCTCGTGTTCCTTTCTAATTGATCAGACAATATTAATTTTGGAGAAAATGCAATGAATGGCTTAGGCGCAGGCGTTGACAATTTCAGACAGTCCGACGGACGATCCGACAGACAGACGCACATGTATAATGGACCCACAAAACATGGATCCGGACTACACAACGTGTTAGCGGAAGTACTTTGCTGTATTAGAAACAACACATCCACTTTTTCGTTTTCAGAGTCCGGCAAATACGAGTTTTTCTGTGAAAAAATCGCTGTTTCCAGAGAAGGATTACGAGGCTTTCTCTTCTCACGAAGAAATTCGAGAAATTGTGTTGTTTATTTATTTAACTTAAATGTTTATTTAAAATTCCATTGAAATAATTTTTTATTTTTAAAAAAACATTGGATGGAAACAGTACAGTTTTACGTTGGAAACTTTTAGTTAGGAAGAGAATAATGGAAAAAAAACATGTAAATTTACATAACGACCATGTGTGAGCGCAGTGCTCATCGTCGACTATTGGCGTCCGTCTGAGAGAGGTCGACGAACGATGAGTTGAAAACTTTTAGAGAAGTTCCTTTTGAATAGATAAGACATACGTACATTAAGAAAATACGTACACTTGTTTTTATACGTACATTGAAGATATAAAATATTATCGTTATTTTAAATATTATTATTAAACACTCATTGATTTCGCGAAAATGAGTTTGAAGAACCATTTTGTATTCAAATATATTAAAAATCGTGTATTAATTTTCTAAATATAGTTTGCGCTTGTGAAGTCAAAAATATAGAAGATGCCAGTGAGTACGTTTAGAGTGTGGCTTGATTATTGGCACAAGCTATAGATACACGGATTTTTACATTATAAAACAGAGCTGCAGATGGGGAACTACCCTTTAAGCCTTCTACACGGACTGAGCCAACCTTCCGGCACAGAGGGATGTGGTCAGGGAGCGGCCGCGTACAAGGCGCAATGCCGGCGACCGCGCTGTGCGGCCTCTGCGGGGCGGATATGAAGTAGCCGTGCCGCGCAGCCCGGTCGCGTCTATATTGGAGGCAGCGCTATGGCTGGAATGCGGACAGCGCGGCAGCAGCGTGGGCGGGAAAGGGCAGAGGCGGCTGGACGTGGGTGGTGGGGGAGGGGACGGGGATGCGGCGGGGGTGCGAGAGTGCGGCGGCGGACGGCGGTGCGGGACGCGGGGCGGGGCGGCCGGGGCGCGGCGCGGGGCGGGGGGCGGCGGGGGGGTGGCGGGGGCGGCGGGGAGCGGCGGGGGCGGCGGGGGGCCGCGGGGCCGGGGGGGCGGGGGCGGCGGGGCCGCGGCGGGGGCGGCGGGGCGGCGGGGCGGCGGGGGGCGGGGCGGGGGGCGGCGGGGGCGGGCGGGGGCGGCGGGGGGCGGGGCGCGCGGGGGCGGCGGGGGCGGCGGGGGGGCGGGGCGGCGGGGCGGCGGGGACAGCGGGGCGGGCGGAGGCGGGATGCGACGTGATGCGGCGGGGGTTGGCTGGTGCGTGACGGTAGAGGAGGGGCTCGGTGCAGCTTAGTGCAGTGTCCCACGCGGCGCCAGAGGCCCTCTGTGACACGATGCCTCGGGGACAGGCCGGCCTGCACACGCTGCTCCAGTGCACGGACTCGGGGGGCAAGGGACTGCAAACGTTGCCCGGCACCTATCTGATAACGCGTGCAGGAATATCAGCGTATCGTAGTCCCGTTGTCACGTACGTATTCGCAGCTCGAAACATGTTACACAACTGTAACCAGCATACGAAGCTAGTGATTATACAAAACCACATTTAAAACCGTATTTCATTCTGACTGAATAAATATTTACAAAAATACCTTTTTCGGTCTGGATAGCAAAAACCTCATTCTCAATAAAAATATTGTGATGTACTACATCGAAATTATCTTTCTTGTAACTGTCACCGTTTGCAAAAGCAGCTTAGTAATGATTCACGTGCATTCCATCCGCGGCGCCGAGCGCGATTTCCGTCTGGAGTGAAGCCCCCAGCGGCGCAATTCCCCGCCCCCGCGAAGCGGCGCTCGCACGGCTGAGCGGCCGCGCAGGCGGCGTCTCAACGCGGAAGAGCAGCCCTGCCGGCGCCCGACGCCGCGCCCGCGCAACTTGGCGAAGTCGGGCGCCTCACTAACGAGCCAGTTACGGCCGCCGGCAGCCGCGACGCGACGCGACGCGACGCGAAGTGACGCGAAGTGACGCGAAGCGACGCGACGCGACCCAGTTCCAACCCCGCCCCTGCTGCCCTTTGCACGCTCTCCACAATCACTCTTCCTCGCCGGCCCCGCGCCGCTCCCGCGCCGCCCCCGCGCCGCCCCCGCTCCTCCGTGCCTCCGCGACAACCTCTCATCGCCCCCGCGCCTACACTACGCCGCCCACGCGCCGCCCTCGCGTCAAACCAACCACACACAATCTGCCTGGCTTTGTTCTTCATCGTTTCCTCACCGCTCCTGCCGTCGCAAATCCCGCAGTCCTTCCCTCCACCCCACCCTCACTATCACCATTACTTCCACAGCTACTGGTTCCTTCTTCGACACGGCCTGATACCTTCCACTGGCCAGCCCCGTCACCCCTTCTTTTACTCCAACGCACTCGCTCACCTGAACCGACCTCGATCCTCCCTCTCGTTTCCGCACCCTCATCTGTCACCAATCCCGTTCGTAGAGGTTTATAGTCTACAACTCTCCCTCCAACAACTCGCAAACTCCGATTTTCGTGTGCTTCGTATAAGTGTCTACTGTCACCACTACTGTATTCACATTACTTTGCCGTCCTGCCTCATAAGCACCATGGTACTGCCACTGTTACGCACGGTCGAATACGTTGGTAACCACAACCTTTCCGACATCATCTCTATCTGACGTCTGCCTTTATCTGGAAACTCCACCACCCCTTACCGCAAGTCCCTGACCTCTCCTTTCAGTTTGCTTTCACCGACACTGCCCTGACCTCGGCATCATCTTGCAAGTTCTCTTACTCTCCACTGAACTGAAACTCAACAGTCCTTTTACGCAAACCGCCTCGGCGCCGGCGTTGTCAAGCAACTGCGACGACCCAGCGCCTACAAGCCGTTTACTCCGTCCCCTTCTCCGCCTCCGATTCAGGAGAGAAATTGCTTTCACCACCTCCTCTACGTCCCCTGCTCTCATAATCTTGCCTTCGCCTCCACCACCGCTTCTCATCTTCCGCCATCGCGGTCTTCTCCTTCATCTTCTTCTCTCTTTCGCTTCCAACTTATCGCCGATTACATCTACTTCAAAACATCTCTTTCCGCACCGTCTTCTGTTAATCCAAAGCGCCTTCTTCTCCTCCTCCAATACCTTATCTTCTCCCGCCTGTACCTTCTCCTCCCCAACGTATTCACATTCTCCTCCTTCACCACTTTTTCCTCCACCAATCTACCCTCCCCTCCTTCACCTCCAAATTTTCTATCTCCACCATCTCTTAGTTCACATCCACCTTTCTATTCTTCGATCACCTTCTCCTTCACTGCCTCCTCTTGCAGCACCTCAGCCATCTTCCTCACAACGTTCTTCTCCTCAATTATCTTCCTTGTCCTCCTCCACCGCCACAACGTTCTCGCCCTTCTCCGCAAACTTCTCACTTTCCTCCGTCCCGCCGGCTTCTCCTCCTTCTCCAAAGGCTCTCCCCCTCACCTGCTGCCGTCTCTTCCTCCTCCTCCTCCACCTCCTCCTCCGTCGCCACCGTGCCCTCGCAGCGAAGCGTGTAAGCTGGCAAAAACGCCGCGTCGCCACACGCGGCCAGTGGTAATACTCGAGCTTACTAGAATTGACTAAGCGAGGCTGCTGTTGCTTGTAACCAAACACTGCGGGGGCCGCGACCGCGCCCGCCCCCGCCCCCCCCCCGCCCCCGCCCACCGCCACCACCTCCGCGACAGCCGCCCCCGCGCTGCATGAAAAACCCGCCGCGCAGCGCTGATGCCCGCATATCGCGCCGCTAGCCTCGGGGAGATAACACGTACGACGCAAAGTAATCGGTCTTCGAGTCGACATAGCGACAGAGAGCTGTGTGTTTTTTCTCGCGACAGTCTATGACACTCTGAAGCAATTTTCTGCCGGATTTGTTTTTTATACTCTCGACACCTACAGACAATACAAATAATACCATTAATCTTCTTTTGTCCTTGAACAAATTCCGATTTCAATATGAAAATAAGCAAGTTTTGAAGCATTAATGTGCTGTGTGTTTCAACTAGTTTTATTAAATGTAGAAGTTACGGAACACATTTAAAGAGGTTGGCTTGAAAAAACCGTAAAATGCAATGTTTTGCACATTCGCGACAATACTTTACACACAAAACATAAAGTTTGTGTTACTATATTTAAAATTTATTACGTAAAGTGGCACGTTTATTTATTTTTAGAACAGAAATAGTTTCCACAATTTTAGGTTTATTTGTTTCCATTTTGGCGACAATTCTACTTCCACGTTAAAAGCTTATTTAATGCGTCTATGTAAATAAGTAAGGTAGAATTATACTTATATTTATGAGAAATTAACTATTCATCTCCATTAGAGATCTTTTGTTTTCCGTCCAGACATTAAGAATAACAGGAAGAATTGTCCATTGACGCCCTTCGGTAAGAAATAATCAATTCTTATCAGCTAGACGGCTCGACATCTGTCCGCCCTTTTCGTCCTCGCCAGTTAATGCTTACAACCGAGTCCATTATGCAAATTTCTTCAATGCATCAAAAAAGGAATCAATAACAAGCCACTGTAGTTTTGAAGATAAACTGCGTTGCGTGCGGCAGTTACCTGCTCATCTATCTTTCCCTCAGACATTAATTGAAAAAGAATGAATAATAAAAACTGAAAATAATACCATGGCAATAAGTGAATCTTTCTTAATGAAATGACGAAAATTGTTGAATTATTTTCAATAAGTCTTTTCTTAAATCTGAATATATTGAAATAAAAAGAACTGTGACAGTCACTCTGAATCAGAGTAAAGCACATTTTAGCGAAGTTGTCTTCTGAAGAGTTGGCAGTTTGGGGGTAATTACTCAAATATTTCAAAATATAAATTAACTACTAAGGTTTATTGATCTCTTGGTTTTTTATATATTTAAAATAATAGTTCTATAAAATCTAAAATTACAAGCGTTTTCAAAAATTAGATGGTGAACACTGTCAAAGTTGTTTGAGAACAAAATTGAAACATTTTATCCATTAATAAGATAAGTATGTCATGATAATTTCACTGGAAATATGACGTTACATGTTGAACTGCATACGTTGACATTAAGAAAAGTTCATGACAATGAAATACGAAGTGTATTTCCTTGAATCTATGATCAAGTTCCAAATAGTTTGCAGCATTGAAATCTTACGAATATTTTGGGAAGATGGTCATCGAGCTGTGTTTCGATTATTTTGGAAAGATCTCGGAAAACTTAATTCTTAATATTCCTACTTTTCTTTACCATACCAGTCTTAATAAATTTCCATAATGTTAATACAATCCTAGAAACATGAGCTTTAGTTTACCCATGAAAACCAAGAATGGAAAACTGAGGCCTTGCAAAGCCAAGAGATCTAATTACTAAAACTTTATTTAGGTAAATGAATAAAAACTGTATAAATTCGTAAGGCTATAAAATAAAATCATCAAACAAATTATAAGCATACATTAACCAAATTTTATTTGATCCATATAAATTTGCAACATTTTTAAGAATGAGAAAGGTCACAAATATTTTTGTAAATCTGACAGTTGAAAAGAAGCTATCTCCATACTTGTATCCCGACCAAAGAAGCTAAGTCCAGTGTCAACATTATGAGCTATGCGCATTACAAAGATTTATATGTGAGAACAAAATAATGTTATACAATATAGAACATCAAATATCATTATGTGAGATGACTCATGTATCACACACACACAAGGATTTTAAATTTCATTCATAACGTTGAGAAAGAATAATATATTGTCTTGATCAACGTAAGGCACTTTATGTAAGTCACGTTTCTCGTTTTCAAACAAACTAGCTCTTACACGAAGAGCATGTATTTTCATCACGGTCATGTCTTCCAGCTTTATCCCTGATTTGAACACTTTGTAGGTTTTGATCAACTATGTATGCAAAGGAATGCAGTCTTCAATGAGTAGGAATTTACATCACATTTTCAATATCTTGATTGGTCTAAATTGTCTTGCATCATAAATGGCATCACTGACGCGGTTTAGAACATCAATGTCAACTATGAAGGAACAAATTATTTTTACCCATTTCAATTGAGTACTTGCTAGGTTGATGCAGTTATTGCTGGAATCACATTACCATTTCTAGTTTGATAGTATTTACCACTCATACCCCTTTTTTGATCTAATATCTTTTTATATTACATTTCCTGATTCATTGCAAAATGCATTTTTTGCACCCTCCAAATTCCACATAAAATGAGTAAAATAAACTAATTACCCTTTCCACCACACAATCAATCCACGTAAACACAATGACGAATAGAGGTGGGTCACATACCTCTTTCAGAAAAGAATATTTGTCTTGACATATATCCAGTCATCACTAGGTAGATGTTACAACTACTTGAAAGATGTTTGGGACATCGCTCTTTTAACTATGAATTGGCGCAGATTTATATAATATTTAGATTTACTTACGTTTCTTTGGCTTTGCAAGGTCTCAATGAATGTAGCTTACAATGGAAAAAGTATATAAAGTTAATGGTATGCAATGCGTTAATTTTACTATCATCGTCCGGCACACCCGGACACTTCCGTCAACTCTGACATCTAAATTCCCAGTCGTCGTATCTCCCAGAAGGGGAATCCCTTGCTCACGAACTCCCCCAGAGGGCGCAGCCCTAAGCGATAAGGCCACGCACCGGGGTCAGGGCAAGGCAGGACAGTGCAGGGCAGGGATCGATAAGAGAGAGCGTCAGCGGGCGGAAGTCCCCCCCCCCCTGGCGCGTCCCTCCGTGTACACGACCTCCCCGGCGCCCCGTCAGTTGTCGCATCGGCCGCCGCTCGCGCTAACGATTCCCAGGGCCCCCTCGAGTGAGGCGATGCAGCGGCAGTGCCCCACTGCACCGCTGCCCACGAGGAGCGGCGAAACAACACGATTGCGCTGCCCACGATGAGCAGCGAAGCTGGAGACGATTGCTGCGCTGCACCGAGCTCAAGAGTTCGCAGTGCGAATGTTACTTTTTAGTCGAGTTGGACGGATCGGTAATTTTCTCAAATCCCAATAAGAATCTTGAAAGATTCCTCAATCTTAAATTGTTCAAAACACTGGTCACTTCCGATCGGAAATGGAATCCCGGTTCCTTTGTGCGATAGTGAGTGCCGAGGAGTGGAGTTTTCTAATCGTTAGGATGTTTACGTCTGAAAACATCCGATAGGTTATGGCGGTAGAGCCATCGCAGTACGCAAGACCCTTCACACATGTACAGATGCGCTCCGCCAAACGTAGCGTGCCATGACCTCTCCGCCGCTGCGTCTCTTGTGTAAACCGCCGCTCCTGCGTCCCTGAAGAGAACTGACAGTCGAGTCTGCAACATCTGTGCCCCTCTGTACAGCTGCCAACAAGGAAGAGAGGAGTCGGAAACAATTTCTGAGCGACATCACGAGGAGAGAAGGGTTTCAGTATGATTAAGCTGCGCGTATGTTCATTTTTAGTAGAAGTGGATTCTAAATTTTCTTGAATTCAAAAACGCATTAAGAATGATTCACAAATCTTAGATTGTTCAAAGCATAAGTCTCTTTCAAACCAACGTCGAACCATGATTCTGGTTTCCGACCAAATGCTTTGTGAATATTCGTACAAGTGAAATTCGTGCAAAGGAACTCTAGAATCATTCAAATCTTTAAATATTAAAGACTTCGAAACTTAAAGCGGATTCCACTTCTGCACAACGTACAGGCGACGCATAGTCACACAGGCAAGTACCACCCCGTGTGCGTGTCCTCACCGCCGCGGCGTCAGTTGTCGCGTTGCCCACCGCTCCCACGGCGCGCGGGTCGGCCCCCGGCGGAGCCCTTTGCACTGCTGCAGACGAGGAAGAGAGAGGCAGAGACAATCGCGCGCTACGCCACAGTCTGTGGGACCTCTATGTTAAAGCGGCACTAAAGTTAAATTGTAAAGTTCAGACGAAACCTACTTTTTTGGAATATATTTCTAATAATCAATTATTCTCGTTTTTTTTAAATCTCCAAATATTATTATTAAGATGAATATCTGAGAATTATAATTTTAAATATAATTAAAAATGGTATAACTCTTTCTGATACTACAGAAAGTTTACGCGCCGCAGTTGTACAGCGCTTTGCTTAGCTAATATAAGGTCTCCGTTGCCGCGTAAGTCATATCGTCCGCCATTTCACTCAATTTTTCCTTGCATTATTTGATTATTTTCGAATGTGAATGGTTCTCATGTCTCAAATCCTTTAAATGATGAGTACGGCATGTACTTATTCAGAGAACTATCCGATAGAAATTTTTTAACAACCAGGCAATGTCCAATTCTTATCTATATTCCCTTTGTCAGCACTGGCCTCGCTAACTGTTCATATCACTGCTAGATATTATAGTTTTCCTCGGCTATCAAATGTTTTTTTTTCATAAAAAATTGGTCAGACAATCTAAACAAGCTTTCGAAAATAATAAATTGGTACGTCATTTTCCTAAATTGAAACCTCCTTTAGTTTTCACAGGGACTAATCTAACTCCCGGAGTACTACGTTTTCCAATCTCTACGCCTCGGGTACACGCTGTCATTTTGCTGCATGTCACATCACATTGAAATTCAGCATGCCCCATACACCATATCGATTCACTTCTCTATCTTTCTTTACGACCTCTTTCTTCCTCTCCCAGGTTCTTTTTCTCGTCTCTCTCGCTCTCTGGAAATTGGGTTTTGTTTTACCTTTGTACTCTCTACTTTTATCTTATTTGCTGCTTCTCTCCAAAAACTGCTCAGATCATCCCACCCCATTTGATATTGACTCCACGTGAATCAAACCAGAAGATCCTTTAAGGTCCTAATAAAGTGAACGTAAAACATATCCAAGAGTGTGTATCACTCTCTGAACTATTGACGTACAATATTTGCTGCTTAACAATTACTCTTTCTTCTAAAGCTGCAAGGTAAATGTACTGTCATAAATGTAATACTCTAGTACATTTTCTAAAGTCCCGTGTAATCTAACTTCCGTGTTACAATTTTTAATTCCTTTATATTACACGCTGTCATTTCATTTCATTTGTCACAATCAAACCCCGTGAAGTTCTATTTTTCTCTCACCAGCCTCTCCTCTCTCTTTCTCTTTATCTCTCTTTTTTTCATTCTCCTTTTTTCTCTTTGTCTCTCTCTTTCTTTCTCTCATTCTATCTCTTTTTATCTTATCTCTTTCTCTCTCTGATATCTTCTGCCGCATATTCATTCCATTGCTTTTCCGTCCACTCACAATTCTCCGGCATATTTGTGTTTACCTCACGTCACCACCCATCTTCCTCTGTTTTCTATCCTCCATCCTCTATCCTCCGTCCTCTATCCTCCGTCCTCTATTCCTCCGTTCTCTATCCTCGTCTCTATCCTCCGTCTCTACTATCCTCCGTCGTCTTCCTCCGTTCTCTATTCCTCCGTCCTCTATCCTCCGTCTTATCTCCTTCCTATGCTGTCTCATCTCTTCTCTATCCTCCGCTGTTTGTCCTCTATCCTCCTGTCCTCTATCCTCCGCTTCTCTAGGTCCTTCTCGTCCTCTTTCCTTCTCGTTCACTCTATCATATACGTCCTGCCTTCTCTATCCTCCGTTCTTATCTGTCTCTCTCTTCTCTGATCCTCGTGTCTTATCCTCCGTTCCTATTCCTCACGTTTATCCATCCGTTCCTCTATCCTCCTGTTTCTATCTCCGTTCTCTATCCTACCGTCTCTAATCTCGTTCTCTATCCTCCGTTAAACTCCTCTATCTCGCGTTCCTCTATCCTCCAGTTCTTATCCTCCATGCTGTCTCTATCCGTCCCTATTCACTGCGTCCATTCCGTTTTTCTCTGTCTCTCCGTTCTCTGTTCCTCCGTCCTTTCCTCCGTTCTCTATTTCCTCCGTTCTTCTATATCCTCCGTTCTCTGTTCCTCCGTTCTTGTTCTTCCGTTCTCTGTCCTCCGTTCCTGTCCTCCGTTCTCTTCTCCGTTCTCTATCCTCCGTTCTCTATCCTCCGTTCTCTATCCTCCGTTCTCTATCCCCGGTCCTCTATCCCCCGTCCTCCATCCCCCGTCCTCCATCCTCCGTCCTCCATCCGTCTTCCATCCTCCGTCCTCCGTCCTCCGTCCTCCGTGCACCGATATCGGGTCCTCTGCTACCCGCGGGCGCGCACACAGAGCCCCCGCGCCGCCCCGCGCCGCCCCGCGCCGCCCCGCTCCGCCCCGCGCCAGGCTGATTCGCACACCGCCCTATCGGCCTCGTCCATCACTCGCATTTGCCAGGCGATACAATTAAGTATTCAATACATTAGTGTGAAATATAGGTCGGCGGGTTTAATTTCACAAATATGGCCAGCGGCCCTTTTGCAATTTGTTAATGCGCGCCTGCAATCACTGGAGGCGCTCGAGAAATTTTTGGTTTTTGCGGACAGCCCGAGGGGAAGGGGGCCGTGAGGGGGCGGCAGGAGGGACGATGTGGCGCACGTGAGTCGCGCCGGCCCTGGGTGAGAGGGCGGGCGCGGGCGGTGGTGCAGCGCGTAGATACAGAGAAAATATTGTTACGACCTAGGCAGTAAAATGTTATTGAATATTTTATCAGATTTAATACACCCGCCGTGGTATCGGGGATGCGCCTGCGCGTACATAAATCACTTTGATATTTTGTGCGATTAGTGCCAAAACAAATGGACACCCGAACAGGAACGCGAGGGGCGCGCGCGCCCCGTCCGAACGCAACGACAACACACACACACAAAAAAAGGGAGAAGAGCAGGAAAAGAAAAAATCACAGCAACAAATTTGCGAGGACACGCGGCGGCTCGTGTCGCGCGCAGGGGGCGGGGAGCGAGGGGGCGAGGGGGGGTAGCTGTGAGGCGGGAGGGCGCGCTGACTTGCTTGCGAGTGGGTGAATAAGTGTTTTGGAGAGTAAATGAATGGGTTAATGGATGTGGTTGCGTGTGTGAATGAATGTGTGGGCGAATGGGTTGGAGAGGTGAGTGAGCGAGCAAGCGAGCGAGAGAGCGAGAGAGGGAGAGAGCGAGAGAGAGCGGGAGAGAGAGAGAGAGAGTGGGTGGGCTATGCAAGGGTCAGGTAAGCAAATAAGTGTGCGAAAGGGTGCTGGGGATGTGGGACACAGAGGAAGGGAGAAGAATAAGAAGGAATAGGAAGGAGGAAGGAAAGAGAGAAATAATTATAGAGCAAGTTGGAATATATCGTTGAGGGGATGAGTGAAGAACGGAGGAGGAATAAGAAAGAAGAGGGTGGAACAGAGGAGAGAAAGAAGAAAGGGGGGTTGAAGAGAGAGAGATAAGGAAAGAAAGAGGGAGAGATGAAGGATGAAGAGGAGAGATAGGGAAGGGAGAGGCAAAGAGAAATGAAGAAAGGCAGGAGGATTGATAGGAGAAAGTGAGAAAGAGAAAGCAGAGGACGGAGAGTGGGAGGGTGTGGGAGAGCGAGGCGGCGCGCCGGCGGGGCCCCGAGTGATTTAAATCGCCGCTCTTGGCGCCGGCTTGTTGGACAGGCGCGCCGCAGAGCGGTGTGCGAGCAGGGTCATTGGGTCAGCACCACACCGTTTTCACGAAGGGCGGAGCGCGATGGAAAAAGCGACGAGGAAATGACCCGCGCTAGCCGCAGATGAGGTCCGTTCAGGGAAGGTATGCTCTCCCGGGATTATTTCTGTTAACATAAATTAGGTTTTGGTTTTGTTATTCTTATTCCTACTGTGTGTTTCTGCACTTTGCGCGTAATGTATGAAGTGTAAATAAGAGAGAGTGCGTTTGTGTGTTTATAAATGTGTTTGTATGAACGAGTGTGCCTTTTTATGATTCTATGTGTCTACGTGTGTGTGAGTGTGTGTGTGTGTGTGTATATGTGATTTCGTGCGGCCGTGCCTGTGATTCAAAGTGCATGTGTTAATGTAAGGCTAACGTAAGAACATGAACAGGGAAATGGAAAAGAAGTGGTATGTTGCACCGACTCCGGGAGATTCCTGCTTTTATATGCATTTCTATTCCGTGTAGTAAGTCACGTACGGTCACTCGTCTATGCGTATTTTAGTGCCGGAAACAGAAACCGGCGTCGAGACAAACGCCTCGAAACCTCGGCCGAATGCTATTGCCATTAGCCATAATCGAGAACAAACGATACTGATTCTAGTCCTGTTATCATAGTTTGCCCTCCACTTCGGCCGTTGAAAAGGACACAGTGGATAACGATCGCTGGGGGTGTCATCGAATCTCTCGATTTCTTTGTCGTTCAAGCATTTCTATTAAACGTCTTTAAAGCATTGTTTAATCTGCTTTCATTGAGGGGTCATAATATGTGTACAAACTAGTATGAAATACTTTACGACGAAAACTGAATTAATATTGGATATCACAAGACCCGTTGCCAATGTCTGCAGTGTAGTGCAATTAAAACTATGTTGGCATGGATGTCTAAATAGCAACACTCTAAAATATTTCAATACATTTTTTTCCAATCCGTTTACACATCCAGGTTGTCAAACTAAGAAACAATTTTCGTATTTTCTAGCCAACTTTTAGAAGCAAGTCCAAACGTACCTATGTCTGGGAGGTAAAAATAATTAAACAATCTAAAGCACGAAAATAATTTGAGGAAATAATATTATCGACGAATCTGTAAACGGTGAGCCCTCTCGCGCCTTACATTTCCTCTTCGCTAGGGGGCGAGCTGCCTTCCCCTCCCCGCCCCTCCTCGTTCCTCGATTCTCCGTCTTCTCCTCCCAGCCGCCGCCCCTCGCCTTGACAGGGGAAGGGTTATTGCTCCGCCTGGCTGGCGGTGTCCTTGGGTGCGACAGAAGCTATGTAAAATTTCAACAGTTCTATTTTTCAATATCTTTGTTATAAAATTTAATAAAAAAATTGTGTTAAATTATCGTATTCGTTGCATGAGAGCTTGTGGTGCTTATCACGAAAAAACAGTATAAAACTTTTAGTGAACTGAACTAAGAGCATGCTCTATCCATACTGCTGAGAACAGCCGGAAATAACGATCTATAGTAGAGTGCGTTTCGTCTGCCTCTAATGTTCAGAAAATGCCATGATACAAGGTAGTTCCTCTCAGTTGCGCTCTGGCGCATTCGTGCTAATATTACAAATTTTTCTCTACGTTACAACTAGAAACACTGCTGTAGTCGTTCCTCTGTAAGCTCACTGAATAGTTTCCTGACGTGAGGCATCCGTTCTCTAAGTGTGAGTAACTCTTGAGTGTGCGTAACTCTTGAGGTAACAAGAACAAAGATAGATCACTCTCAGTCCATGACACGATGTTATCGTCACTGCTGAAGCTACCGCCTGGAACTTAATCGGACGAAATGGCGGAAACAACCAATTAGAAAACGCAGCCTCTGGAATTCCCCTTGAGAGAGTGACTTATCCTCCTAGTCGATTGTAGATCTCGAAATTGTGCTACAAAAGTTGTTTCAAATGTTATATTACTCCAAACTGGAAAGGATACTAATTGGATTTTTAAGTATACACATCGTTTATAATTTGAAATTGCAAAATGAAAAAAAAAATATTAAAGAAGAGCAGGTGCATTTTTGTTTTCAAATTGGTCAGATTTTAATTGTATTACTCCAATAATTCGAGGTTTAACTCCATTTTGTTTTTCTTAATCATGACCAACTTAACAAAAGAAAAAACAAGAAAAACACAATCAAGCAAGATATTTATCAGCTTCCAAAATTGCAACATATATCGATACACTTTCTAAGCGAAAACCACGTTTTCCTCGCCAAATCTCGCCCGAAAAACGTCGCGAAAAAGAGTTCGCGATAACTCCGGAGAGCATTTTGAATTGCGCAGCGCAGAACGACACCGAACGTATCTTCCATTAAAGCCAGCAGTCAGCAGCGCGATCTGCCGACCAAGAGCTCTTCGGGGCGACATCTCCGGGCGAAGCCCGGCGCGGCCGCTGCCCACCGCAGGCGCCGCTGGCGCTCGCGGCGGCAAAAACTGCAGAGAGCGTATGGTGTGTCGAGGAAAGAACCGGAGATATACAGAGCGCAGACGCAAAAAGCGAGACCATGTGTCTCGAGAGGCCGCGAGCGGATTTATGTAGTGGAAGTTGGCGGCATCCGCTCCTAGTGAGAGCAGGCTCGGAAAGAATTTTCGATGTGCGACGATTTTTCTCCGAAAGCCTCCGCACCGCAACAACTCACCCCCGTCTCCCCCGGACCGCTTCTAAATGGAGAGACCGCGCCTTAAGTAGTTCTCCGTAATAAATTAACTGCGGACTGACGGGGAGAGATTCGTCCGAGAGCGCGCGGGTGGACTGTCACAGACGCGCGCGCGAAACGACAATACTCGCGACCGATGACACTCGCCGGCGTTCGAGAGCCGCTTCCGCCGCCGCCGCCGCCTTGGAGCGCAAGATTTATCGAGGCGTGGTTCTCCATCAAACCGACGATCAAAGGAAATGACGTGGCTTGCAGCGGTGCCCGGCGTCCGTCTGTCTCTCACATGCCTCGCCCACTCAACCCTCCCACCACTCGCCTACACACACCAGACCATTCTCGAGGCGCGTTCGTCTCCCGCGGCAGAACCGTATATCGCCCCGCCCCCTTCTCGGAAGGAAATTATTCCGAAGTGCGCGCGCGGTATGGATCGTGCTGACACGACACGCTTCCTCCGCCAGAAACGGGATAGACTTATTTCCTCCCGGATTATTCACACGAGCCTTTTAAGGATGAATAAAATATCCTGGCCTGAAAATAAATGTGCCCGACGATGTGTCGCGCTTTGTAATATCGATAAAATATGACGGTGATAAATCTTGTATTTATGCCTCGACAGAGCTCAAACGCTGCCGGAGGAATCTCCAATAATGCCGCGACATATTTCTTCGGAACAGCCGCCGCCACCGAGGCGACGTGTCACCCAGGTGGGGCGAA
Source organism: Gryllus bimaculatus (assembly GCA_017312745.1). NCBI lineage: Eukaryota > Metazoa > Arthropoda > Insecta > Orthoptera > Gryllidae > Gryllus > Gryllus bimaculatus. The sequence goes on along the minus strand of BOPP01000010.1, from coordinate 15,673,209 downwards.
GTGCCGGCGGGCGGCAGGCGGAGGGGGGCGATTGGCGATGGGCGTTGGGCGATGAGGGACATCAGGTGGCATGGTGAGTAAGTGATAGACATGCGCTGGGATTCCCTCCGCCAGAGTCTGTGATCCAAGTTATTGTTTCAACACCCAAAGGCACAGTATTGATTCCCTACTTGGTCCTCACTTGCAAACGTAGTTTGGCTATGCTGATCTGAATAATGCATTCTTTTGCAGGTTTTATAGATGGACGATACGACTAACAGACTTAGATCACTGTAAACATAGAATTGTTTGCACATTTTAAAGAATTACACCGAAGAATATCCCACCTGCAATCCAAGTTGAGCAGCTAAATAACAAAGCAGTATTACACATTAATAACACGCATTTGTATATTATTCGTTCCATTCTTAGCGCCAATAAAATATCTTAAACGTTCACTTTTATGAAATACAGACCTTGTTCTACATCATTTACTTTTTTAAGTAGCATTATCATTTTAAAAGTAAAGAGAAATTATTATAAAATACCTCATAAAATATAAAAAAAATTGGTGAAAGGGATTAAAACCAGTAGTTTTTAAGCATGCAATATAACCGTGTTAGCTCCTTGATTAATTACACTATCAAGCAGTTACCAGGAAAGAACTAGAGATATTTTTTTCTAAACACGACAAGCTCAGCAGACTCCAAGATTTAAATTAAAAGGAATATTAACGAACTTAGACAGCAACATCAGGAGACAGCGATATTTACTTTAAATCTATATTATACAATGAAGCAAATCAATAAACTGCAACCTTATTCTTTTTGCAGTTTCATAACCTTTTAAAAACCCTTTTGCAAACGAGTTACAGATGTATTCATTCTGGATATCTGAGTTAATTAGTTAACAAATGTAAGTAATCATTAATTGGGGGCATAAATGTATAATTTAAAATAATAAATATGAAACCTTTGAGGAATTTTATGTGATGCGGGACGTACTTTGGGGAAAAAAATAAAAAAATAGAATCTGCTTGACAAGTCAACAGAAGAAAAAACAACGAAATTACCAACTAGTTTTTCTGAGCGAGATAATATTAGAGATTCCAGCATTGATGTGGCTTAAAATTTCGACGTCGTGAAGAAAGTAACATGGAAGAATAAAGAAAATTACAAGTGTTTCGTCAACTTTGGCCAGCCCTGCAAAACGCCCAGGAAACGTGCTCTCAAAATCGGATGCCCATTAATTTAAATTACGTTATTACTACGGGCAGCATGTTGTCAAGGGGAAAACCACTTGCCTGTGCGCATTCAAGAGGAACGAGTTTTGTGGAAAATGGAAAATTAATAAGCAACCGGTGCACAGAGAAGAGTTTAATTTTTGTTCTCGTCTCGCAGAGGGAATTTCGATTTGCTGACGGCAGAGTACGCGGTACTCTGTATTGAAACAATGCTGTCCCTGGGAATGTCATTTGTCGGAAAACTGTGGGGGTACGCTTTCCGTAGGGCAAGTATTGGCGACTTTTGATTGGGAGAATTCCTGGAAGTGTTTCAAAATCAATCATAAAATTTGTGATTTCGGTTGGTGTATGTTCGGTTTTCTATGAAAATATTTTTATTTCAAACAACATTCATTGGGGAGACTTTAGCCAACGTTTTGACTAATGGAGATTTGCAACCAAATCGTTCTCTTTGTAAAAAGAAGAGCGGTATAGTGTGACGTTCGATGATTGGACTGAAAATTACCGAAGAAAAAATGCATAACTTCTATCTTGATTATTTTTTTTTCTTTTTAAAAGGCCATCAAAAGGCTAAAGAAACATTTTGTTATTTTTATGCGTTTGCAGTTATTATGAATTGTACTGTATTTCTTATAATTTACATTTATATATTTGTACATTGGTACTATTATTTTGCATCGAATTCACTATGCTGGTAAAACGTATACCTTCAGTTGGAGAGTGATCACATTACATTGTAGACTCTACTTACTTCGTAAAATAATTTTGCCTACCCTCACTCGTGTACTTTACTTTAATTTCCTATTTTACATTTTTATTTCTCATTAGAAACTGCATTAGTAAAATACTATAATGTAATACTTGAATTTATAGTTACTTGAGTTCTTTGAGCATTTCTCAAAAAAATATCATTTTTCAACTGCTTTAACTCTAATAGTAAAATAAGAAAAGCAACGATATCATTCTTTTTATTTCGTGGAAGTAAGAGCACCTTCGGCAATTTATCGACTGCACGGAAGATTGTAGAGAACAATTCAAGAAGCTCTCTCTTTAAAGCTCTGATACCCTAGCCGACGTCATTACGCAAGGGAGCGATTTCAGCGGCGTAGAAAGAAAAGAGCTGAAGAAACGAGGACGAGACGACAAAAGAGGCGAGAAACGCGAACGCGCGCGAGACGCGGAGGGGCCGCGGTAATAAACTGTGAATAACGATGTAAAAATACACGCGGCCTGAAGGCGACAGGGCTGATTAGTTGGCGAAAGACTGAGAGGGAGCGCGAGGGGCGGGGCGGGGCGGTGGCGGGGGTGGTAGTGGCTGGGTAGACTGTAGAAGCTGGTGGGCTTAGAGGGGCGGTGATGGGAGTTGTGAGGCGAGGTGACGGTGAAGGGAATGGGGTGGTTGAAACGGATATGGTGATGGTGATTGTGACAGTGACTGCGGTGGAATGGGCTGGTGAAGATGGAGCGGTTGTAGTTGGCGGTGGTGGCGGTGGTGGCGGTGGTGGAAGTGGTGGGGTGGTGGCGGTGGTGGCGGTGGTGGCGGTGTGTGGTGGTTGTTGAGGGATGAGTCAAGATTCTGGAGGTTGTGGGGGTTGAGTGATATGTGGTTGAAGTAGTCTTGTAGTGTAGAGGTAAGTTTTTAGGGTTGGTTGAGGTGGATAATTATGGTCAGAGAGAGTTCAGTTTGTAGAGGTAGTTTCAGCGGTAGAAGAGAGTGAGGTGGAAGAGTCTGGTTATTTTGAGGGTGATGAGATAGTGATAGATTTAGATGCAGTTCAAGGGTGGTGGGGCGGGGTGGGGTGGCGGTGGCGGTGGTGGTGGTGGTGGTGGTGGTGGTAATGGGTGTGATGGCTGTTTGGTGATGGTGATACGGTGGTCGGTGGGTGATGGTGATGGTGGTAGTGGTGTGGTGGCGGTGATGGGTGGTGATGGTGTGGTGGTAGCTGGTGGTGGTTCGTTTGGCGGTGGTGGTGATTGGGGTGGATGGTGGTTTAGGCTGGTGGGGTGATGGTGTAAATAATGGTGGTGGTGATGGTGGTGGTGGCGGTGGCGGTGGTGGCAGTAGCAGTGGTACGATGGTGGCAGTGGTACGATGGTGGCGGTGGTACGGTGGTGATGACGGACAGTGTGGTGGGGATGGTTGTATGGTAGTGGCACTGGCTAGGGCGGAGAAATCGACGGCGAGGGGCTGGGTACCAGAAACTGCATGGGACATCCAGGTGACGGGGTAACGGCGTCGACGGCGGGAGAAGCGTGGGGGAAGAACAAGAATGGCGTTGGTAGGAGTAAGATCTGAGGGGCTATGACACAGGGGCCGAAGGGAAATTGAATTTGTTTCGTGTTAGCGTTTCTGTCTTTGAATTGTGTGATCTGCCCCTACTGACTACCCTCACAGTCCTCCTTCCCTCTTTCGGAAGTGAGGAAACGTTTATGTTTTCGGTTCACGGGGTATCGTACGGATGCACCGTATCTAAATATTATATCAAAATGGTTCTAACTTTGAACCCCAACTTAAATCTATAAATCAACAACACAACCTTTATTTCGAAAACCACCCGAAGATTAAGAGATATTTTATTTTTATGCATATTGCTCCCCCGAGAAAAGTTTGAAACATGATGAACCCCACATTACAGATGAAATAGGAGCGAAGTTTTGTTTTCGAAAAATTTACGGTAACACTGTACATTAAACAAACTATTTATGCTCAGCGGCGAGCGTGAGTGTGAGGATATATCGTCAAGAGAATGCATGTAAGCGGTTATAATTTTTTAGAAGTAAACAAGTAAACAGATGAACATGAAATGTGTATTCGGGTGAAAATATGTAAATATATGAAATATGAAAATATGTTAAATGTCATGTAAGAAGATATTTACGTTTTCCAATAATTGCGAATAATTGTCGTATCTTAAAAACAACAAAAATTATTACATTATAATGGTGCTAGATTATCAAGAACCTCTTTTAAACAAATGATGTCATAATGCAAACAGTAAATTTCATACCATAAAACCAAGAATATCGATTACATTTAAGAAAAGTGTATATTTAAATATTCTCTGATAACTTAGGTTCATAAACAATGTTTCATTTCTCTCACCGCAACTAGAAAACTATTGTCAAAAGGAAAAATGAAATTAGTAATGGAATATTATTAAGTAACTCAACTGAAACAAAAGGATGCCTAATGCAAAAATATCTTCAAATAAGTGAAATAAAAATCTGTACAATCATTATTTGCAATTGGTGGGGAAAAGATAAATTCTTTGAACAAAGCATGCTAAGTCGTCGGCTTCCGCCGGCACAGTCTTGTGAGTGCTCTTGGCTTGGTCGGTGACTCCGCGACCAAGGTTATATGTCAACATTTCGACAATCTTGTCGTGGTCTTCCTCAGGGATATTCTGCTACGGTACGGCAGCTAATGCTGGAGATTCTACTCTACGGTGAATTGCTGTGTTGCTTAACTAAGAGAATAAGCGTTTTGTTGCCTTTAATTGCCATTTTCCTTGCAAACGTTATTCACTCTCACTTTTGGAGGAACACACATTCAAATATTTCGATTGCAGACTGAATTAAAATTACAAGAATCCAAACGATAAAAACAAAATATCACTAGTTTAGATAGTATGTTCATTCTCAATCAGCTACCTAACAGAGATGTGTCGGAAGAATATCTGAATCGACAAACAAAGAATAACGAAGAAATAAAGTCAGAGGAAGTATGATCTTACACGAAATACTCCTGACCATTCTTAATATAATTATATATTCGAAGTACATACGACGTTAAATAATTAAAAGAACAATCATTAAAGTTGTTTAATGTTTAACATTTAATATATATCATTAATAATTAAACAAAAATTAATTTAAAACCTGGCATTTAAAGAATCGTATTTCAGAAAATAATTCCAATTGGTTTTTATGTACACAAATTGAACACTAAGTTTCGATATGTGAAAAAAGAATCAAGAAGCGTAATAAAACAGAAGCATCAGAGTAAAGTTCATATTTCGAAGAAGCTCTATTCCGATAAGCAGGAGCGACGAAAGGGTGAAGACACGCGGGCGGCGCCCTACACGAAATCCGGGTGACCCTCTGTCCATCGATCAGGCGGCTCCCGTGACTCGCGAGTATTTCCCAGCAAATTTATTCTCGGGAGTTATTCTGGTGAGTTCTATGGAGTCGCCAGTGGGCCGGTTTGCATAACAATTTCTTTCTCACAAAGAAGTATACACATTCTGAACGAAAAATAAGGGACTCGGCCCCCGAATAAGAAAATATAATAATGAAAAGTGGAGTTTTCAAGATATAATGGAGATATTTAAAAAGGATGTCAGCACGATCTATATGAATTATCCATGTGCCATATCGATTAAAGCCATAAGAGAGTTTGATGAAGTGTATGTAATTTTTATTTTGAGGCGATGACAGCGTAGTTGTTGAAATAATAAATAGACATAATGGAGAAAAGACACAACGCACAAAACATAAAAGACTCTAATTTCGAAAATTGGTAAGAACTGAATCACGTTTAAAATCAGAGTTAATAAAGTTATTAATTAAAACATATTTTAAGGTAAACTTCAAGCTGTAGTGAAATATTTATTATAAACCACCGTTTTCTAGAGTTAAAAATAAAACTAAAATATCCCCTTCTTTATTAATGCTATGATTAACTTATTTATTAGAAAATTGTAGGCGAACGAAATATGAAAAATAGTTCTTAAAGGAAATAAATAGTGACACGGACAAGTACACTAACCTGTAACTTCTGCCTCATTCTCGCAATGAGACCTATTGCCCTATTCTCGCAACGAGAAGTCTATCATTTGATACGATCCTCCGGTTATACAACATATTCTAAATCTAGGTATCTTCATTCATCTCGTATGAAAATCATTGATCTCTTAGTATTTGTCCTTGGTCAATATAAAAGCTTGTGAGATACAAGAGGTTTCATTCGGTTACATTAATGTGAAGGCTATGCTTAGATTTACATTCATTGTACTCTGACTGCACGCATTATCACTCTGACAGCATTCGCAATGTCATCTCATATCACTCCAATCTCCGATCTTCACATATTCACCTTCACAGATTTTCCCGACAGTCACTAATGCCACCACCATCATTATCGCCACTACCACAACCACAATCAATTCGTAATGACCATCACCGTCTTCAGAACAATTGCCAACTCTGCTTCCGCCACCGCCATTGCCCCAGACCCCATCGTCATGACCTCCTGCAGTGTCATCAAGCTACCAGCTACCATAACCGCCACCAGTTGTTCCTCGGCAAATGCGTCTCTGCAGTACGAAATATTTTTAATTTTCTAAGAGTAAGCAAGAGGATGGTTTTCGAGTTGAAGCTATTTGCACGCCCCATTGTGCTGGTGGAATGATCGAAGACTACAATGTGCGAAGTAGCAACATCTAGGCGGTGTGTGAATGAATGTTGGTGTAACGCAATATATCTTGAGTTACAAGGTATACTATTTGTAATAAATGACGAAATGAAAGAAAAGCCTATGAAGAGGAAATAAAACATGGGTACAGAGAAACTTGTTATTAAATTTAAATATATTACACGAAGAGGCCTTTTTTATTTCTGATTGGTGTACATATTTCAACCGAGCCCAAACTCCAGTAATTGTATTTTAACGATAGAGGTAATTTTTGGCCAACTCGAAATAACGAACGTGTTTTTATTATTATTGTTCGAATTATAAAACGGTCAACAAAATTTATTTACAGAAGTGTGACGCTTACCTTGATCGGGGAGGAGCAAATAAAGGATTTAAAAATTAATTTAATTTTATATAGGATTCAATACTGCGATATGTCAATCCATGTACTATAGGTCCTACTAATTATAAATTGGGTATTGTAGATTATGCTTAATTAGGATATTGTAGATCCTTCGAAATCATAGATTTTGTAAATTTACTTCTACTGAAATATTAATGCTTTTTATACATATCGATTTTCATACTTCGTTGTAGTAAAATATGTGGTAGAGCCAATGAATGAGAAATGAAACAGTGTCCATAAAACCAATAATTAACGGGTACATGCAAGTATAAACTTCAAAAAGTTAACGATGTAATTGCTTTTAGATTTCCACCAAGATGTTAGAACACTTGAAAAGTGTGTCACCCGGGTTTGTTATAAAGAGACATAAAAATGTTTTATATTTTACTCTACGCACACGCAACACCACATCCGCTTTTTACGAAAATTAGAGTTACGGAGCTCATAACTCTCTGAAAGTAGTAAGAAGATTTTTACTTTGGAGAGAAAGTGGCATGCTCTGGTAATTTCATTCATAAATTCGGTGGCAATTGAGGGCGTCGGATGCTATCTGCGCGTGGCGTGCCTGGGGCCCCTTACGAGCCGCGGTTAGACCAGGCAGGCTGCGCCACCGTCTCCGCCACCACCGCCGAGGACTGCCTTGAGGCTACTGTCGCCCGACAGCGTGCTCCCGCCAGCCTCGCATTGCCCCGCATCGCCCCGCATTGCCCCGAATTGCCCCGCATTGCCCCGCATTGCCCCGCATTGCCTCGCATTGCCCCGCATTGCCCCGCATTGCCCCTCATTGCCCAGCATTGCCGCGCATTGCCCCGCATTGCCGCGCATTGCCGCGCATTGCCCTGCATAGCCAAGCTCCGCCCCGCCCCGTCACGCCCCGCCACGCCCCGCACGCCCCTCCGACACGCGCCGCCGACGCCGCGCGCAGCCGCCCGCCCCAAGGACGTCGCGCCGCCACCGTGATCTCTCAGGCGAAAACAAGAACCGCACACATTTTGGAACTGGAAAACCCCACAAAACTGGAAAACCTGAACTGTTGCGAAGCAGAGTTCAGTAAAGCACATTTCAACTATTCGGTAGTGTTCATGAACCTGCGATAAAGTAATGAAATAAATATCTTAAAATAAATCAGATTTGGGCACATTCAATCTGATATCACCATGCTGCCGATGTCGGGGCAGTCGAGCACCATTGCGTCACACGCATAGAAGGCGTCATTTGACGCTTGTATGCACCCACAAAATCACCTTCAGACCTTTGCATGCTTACACAACCCTGCGTGAGGAGAGGTCCTCTAACGTGGTAGGCGACAAGTACCACCCTTATTGTGTTGAACGCAAAACCCTTAAAATGTAATTATTTTCCTTATTTCCTTTCTATAGAATTATAATCCTATTGAGGCTGGATTTAACATCCGCGTACTTGCAACACTTCTTGAATCGTTCCGAAAGATTGAAGATTCGTCATATGAGGTTGAGAAAATCCCGATAAGATGTCGATTACCCAACCCAAAGGATATGAGAACAATCATAGCGGTCTGGGAAGATTTGTTTAATATACTACTTTACCTACGGCAGTGCGATAACACATTATTGGACCCATTCAGGTATTATTAAGAGCATCATCATGAAATGCTTGCTCTTACGAATTCATAATAACACTTTTTTAGCTAGAAATATAGGCGAAAATATATATAATTTTAAACTAAACTACAAACATTTATTAAAATTATTAACTCCCAACAGTTCTTAAATGCTTGACGCAAACGATATTAATAAATCCTACGGTTATATCATCGGTTAATCTTACGTTTTGACAATGCTTCGTGCCAAAGGCAAATAAATAAAACAAACAGAAATCGTTATTGTCGAATGAAACTCATTCAATATCTTGCTGTTGGTTAATTAGTTATAAAACGTATTAAAAATATGCTGGGGCCGTCGAAAATAAAATATCCAAAGATACACATTTGTTAGAACTTCATAATGAAAAGGGTATAGATTTTGAACTGTAGCTTTTGCACCCATCTGTCTACCCCTCGTGGTGTAAAAGAGACACTCGTTTCATTATGAAGTCAATATAACATATGTTCCTTTAATAACTATTGTGAAAGTGATCGGATTAAAGTAGAAAACGATTTATCAGATAAACCGAACTATAGAACTCTCATTTTTTGTTATTGTTGTGTTTTCGCCACAGCAGGAGGATTACTTCTAGGCTGTCCGGGTGACGCCGCGTCGTTGGCAGATAGGCCGACGTTTCGCCTGTCATGTCGCAGGCTTCTTCAGGGTACTGACATAGTACTGACATAGTACTGACATGCTATCGATTATGTGTTATTTATTATATGTTACTCTTATATTATTAAAGACATTCTCCGGAAAATGTTGCTTTTAAATGAAAAAAATAGTGTTATAAATGCACAAGTAACAATAAAACAGTATAAAAGAAAATAGGTACAATATGTAGTGAGATAAACCCGTCAGACTTTTGATGGTAGTCTGAAACTAGACGCTCAATAAATGAGAGGTTGGAAAACCAAGAATAAGAAATTGAAAAAGAATAATAAGAATGGAATAACTGATGTGGTAATAAACGGACAGTGATTTTCCCACATAGAGAGGAATGAGAACTATTTTCTAGTTATGATTCATTGTAATTTTTGTGTTAAACCTCTCGTGCAAAAAAATAATTTTCGTTCGCATGCCAGTGAATAAAATACAAAACATTTTCAATGCAGTTGTATTAAACCTGTAAAAGTTAAAGTGTAAAACTTTATTACAGTAATTATTACAAGACAAAGAAGCATATTCAACACGATTCTGTGCATTACTATGTACAAGGTGTTCCACAAATACTTCTATTTTTACAATAGATATATACAATACTGTACATTATAAACGACAATACCAATAACTCTCTAGTCACTAGGAATAGGCCTACTCTTTCATCTAATTTTTTTTGTCCTTCCTTTTATCAGTCAATTAACATGTGTTCATGGCAAGGATATCAAAAAATGTCATTTAGAAATGTATTCTTTGTCCGAAAAAACGCACAAGCACCAGTTAATGGTTAAGCTTCCCTTCTTGCAAGAACAGAAAAAAAATTGCAGCCCAAAACGTCAGAGAAAGACGGTGCACGCCCGATTAAATCACAAGATTAGCGCTAAGAATGCCCGACTCGGTCACGACGAATTACTTGTCAGCTTCTTAACATGGGAGTTACATGACATTGAGGGATCGTGACTTGTCTTCTCCTCTCCAGTCATCCGGCAACACGGAAGCGGGCCATCGCTTATTCCCAGCCCTTCTGAAAGGACCTCGCGCCCACCGCCCGCTTCTTACGTCCCGCGCGCAGACATAAACAGAAGCAACCGGTGCCGCCGCGGCAGCAGTCCACCCGGCGCGGAGGGGAAGCGAAAGGGGGAAGAGGGGGAGGAGATCGTGACGACACGTGTCGGCGACGCGGCGACACGAACGCCCTCTGCGAGCAGCGCGGGCGACTTCCGGTGCAGACAAACGAGCGACGGCCCGCAGTGCATCACCGCTTATCAGCCGACGGCGGCGCCTGCGGAGGCGGCGGCGGCGGAGTCCGGACGGAGCTGGCTCCGGTCACGCACGCCGCCCGGCGGGGGCGGTGGGGTGGGGGCGGGGAGGCGACAGGCGGCCCCGCCGCGCCCGCGCCGTTTAGAGAGGCCTCAGCCACCCAACAACACTTCGAGAGCGAGTGTAAGAAAGGGAATATCAATCGCTTGGGGGTGTTCTACACTGCCAGATACTGCTAGGTCGAATTCTGTCGCTACCAGGAGAAGTAGCGGCCAGCTGCTCTGACCTGCAGTTTTCTCCGATCAATTCCAGGCGAATGCTGGAGCAGTAATCTACCAAATGGACCACCGACCGTGCGCTATTTTTCCCTTCCATTCCTTGTCATATCCTATTCTTCAGGCACACACTTGTATGTACTACACTACCACATATGTTGGGAGACCAAGAATAATAATTTTGCTTGTTTCATATTTCCATAATTTTTTAAGAAATGCTATGTAAATGATGACCAAATAATGGTTTGAACTTATAATTTTTTAACGTTTCTTTCTAGGAATTTATATTCATTTTTTTCTTTTAATTGATGAGAATGAATGGGAACGTCCAATATATTCAGGATCACGCCTATCCGTTAGTGCCGCCGTTGCCGCCACATCCCATTAGCGCTGTGCGACTGGCAACCGGCGTCGGGCGCTCCGCCGCCCCCCCCCCCGACGCATCCCCTCGGCATTGCCGCATCTGGGCGCGGGGCAGCTTCATGCGTAATGAACGGGCAGCTCACTTATTCAGCGGCGCATGGTTTATGCACCGATTTCCTTAAACAAGGCGAACCCGCGCCCCTCCGCCTCCGCCGTTCCTTATTTATTTGCGCGGCGCGCGGCGGCTCTCGCGAAGACGTCCGGAGCTGACAGGTGGTTCCGTCCACGACGCCACGCGCCGCCCTCCGACCGGCTGCGTAGGATCCAAAAATGTAGGAAGTTTTCGAAGTGGCCGTCATTAAATACAAAGCGTGTCATTTGGAGTGCACGGAACAATAACCAAAAATGTCGACGTGGTGCTACAAGTACCACTACATCACCCTGCGACCGGATGCGTAGGATCCAAAAATGTAATTTTTCGAAGTGGCCGTCATTAAATACAAGGCGAGTCATTTGGAGTGCACGGAACAACAACCAAAAATGTCGACAGTGAACTACAAGTACCACTACACCACCCTCCGACCGGGTGCGTAGGATCCAACGTAGGAATTTTTCGAAGTGGCCGTCATTAAATACAAGGCGAGTCATTTGGAGTGCACGGAACAACGACCAAACATGTCGACAGTATACTACATGTGTGAGTTTTCTTGATATTGTACAGCAGGGTGGTGGAGAGGTGGGGCTTTGCCTTCGTCACCGCTTGAAAGGTCGTGCCAACTTTCGTATGAACTTATTGCGTCAAAGCGTGCACGAGGAGTACGGTTAGTTTTGAGGGTACGAGGTATTGGCAACATTGTAAATTGGCACGTGATATTGGCAGCATTGTAAATTGGTACAGTTCCGAAGTTGGACCAAAGTATCTCAACGGGAAGTGCTGTCCAGTGCTGGGCAAGGACTGGGAAGCTCGTGTATCAAGAAAGATTGCGCGAGAAATAGTCAACAGTTTCAAGGTAGGGAGTTCTGTAAGTTGGGGATCAACACATAAACGTGTGTCATTTTGAGAGTACAAAACAACCACCAAATATATCGACTGGGAAGGCAGCAGCTGCATGGCAGGAATATTTGGAATTTGGAAACACCAAATGCACGGTTCATCATTGTGAGAGCACAAAACATTCACTACAATGTAGGCTGGTAGGATTTTTTGAAGTAATGATCATTAAATACACTCTGAGGCATTTTGGGCTGCACGAAATTACTACTAAATTACCTCCTGGGTAGACAACAGCTGGTAGGAAGTTTTGGAAGGGAGGATCACCAAGTACTTGATAATATATTTTTAGTACACAAGCATCAGGAAAGTTGACTATGTACACAGCAGCATCACGGCAAGACCATTTAGGAGTGGTGATCACCAACTATGGTCAGTCATTTTGAGTGTTCATAACCACTACGACTAAAACGAATAAGTAGACAGCAGTACCATGGCGAGAATGTTTTGGAGTGGTGATACTCAACTACAGGGAGACGTGAACGAAACCAATGTGATAAAATCGAAAGTTAAATATACCAGCTGTATGTGAAGCAGCGAGGAAGTGTGTGCTGTTGCATCATCACGAGTTGTGTGCTTGTAATTTCTGCTTTTCATACCAATTGAATTATCCTCATTCTGACCTATTTTCTTTACTACTTTGCATTACACATTTTCCGTATTTAGCATGGTAGTACACTCTGACGTTACTCACATTACTCTACTTCATGGCTGTCAGATCTTAAATTTAATTTTACAATTAACTTACATATTTAAATAACTTTCCATATATGTTCTTATTTAAATTCTCCATTTTCGTATATAATTTTCGTTTTATGCGTTTTACATTTAGATTAACACTTACTTCAATTAGAATCAAACAAGGGCATTGATTGCATTTCTAATTTCTTAAATTAATCTACGTTATTCAACAGCTATAACATGTCTCTATTCTGTTTGTTTTGAAAGCTGCCTCTTTTCGTCAATGAATTCGTGATAAACAATATTGAAATATTGAGGTATACACGGTTGTGCTTTCAATGTTAAAATGTAAAATAGACCATTACTGCATGTATTCAATGCCCCAAAACACTATATCTGGTTCAGCGTGCAAAACTATTTATGTCAATTCAATAATTAAAATAGTCGTGCATCTGACCGTGTTTCATGCCCCAAACGTTTCATTACAAGTGAATTTAAAATTAATTTACAAATAAATATGTTTGTGGTTCCCGAAAATGAAAATGTGGTTTAGCAAACTGTTTAGTCAGAGGGGAAACGTGATTTGGTTTTCAGTTCTTCGTTGTGTTTTAACTCATCATACATAAATTTGTAAAATTGTTCCATAGTTACTAGTTACTAGATCACATACATTTTTCAACTGATCACATTTATATGGAAATATTGAAATTTCCATAACAGGTAACAGACATTATATAATCCATAATATAAGCAGTAATTTAAGTTTCAATATTTTAGAACATTTTATACACTTCAATAAATGTGCGAAAACTGTAAATTTCTAAAGGACGTACTTAATGATGAAAACATTATTTTTAAACCTGTGCTGTAACTTCATGAGTTTATCTGGAGTTTAGAGATGCACTTAAAGAAGTTATGTGGAAGAGACAAAAACCACAAAAGCGAAATACTACGAGTACAAAACAATAGCATCAAGTCTAAGCATTAAGTTCCCAGTGCAGTATGAAAATCAATGAAGTTGTACAAATTCTGCGTAATTTAATTTATAATATCTATTACATCCATTGTAGAAATCACTTTTCCGATCAAAGCATTAAGCCGTTGAAGGGCCTTACGAAATCTTTTGAAAGATATTTGTACGAACTGCATTGAGTGATTGACATTGTGTTACATATCACCCATTGTATTATATTACACACTATTATTTACTAATAAACATTAATTGTTCCGTGCTATTATATACTAAAGTACAGCGTGCAAATGGAACCCGCAACATGCAAATGTCGCAGCACACTACTATTAAGAATAACTCGAAAATGATGCGTTTTAGTTTTCAAACTGGATTTTCGTGGCGGGATATGAGTTTTAGATTTTACCATAATATACCAAATAAAATCTTCTTTTAAACGTGTTTCAAAAGCTTAGTGTTTAAGAGAAATATACTTCCCTCTACATTTGCATTTGTGTAAGTGAAGAGCATAGTAATAGTAATAATAATTTTGCAGGAATTCGATATTAGGGCTTACACAAGGCTTACATAGTGATAGTGACTTTTTTCACTTAACGTAACATTTCACAAAAGAAGCATACTGGAGACAGTATATTAAATATTTTGTCTTCTGAAGGACTTTGCTCTGTTGGTCTTTGTTAATTTTTTTTTCAAATAAGTAAAATCTATAGTGGCACAAGCGATTTAGATCTAGCTGGCTTCGTCGTTTTCAGGTGAGCTGAGGCTCAATGAGCCTTCCCATTTTGGTGGATCTACGGAAAATATGTTTGTAATCTAAATATATTGTGTCATTTCATATAGGGGGAGAGGGAAATGATTCCCCTGTTGGGGCGCCACTGATGTTCATTCAAAATATTAGTTATTGTATTCACGCTGATCAATGTGCTCAAAACCTTAAATAATTATCCAAGAACGGATTGTAGATCTACAATTACAGTATTTCGGGATCCTTTAACATGCAAAAATGTGCGAAATTTTCGAGCAGGCTCACCTAGTTATTTTAATGTTTAAATAAATGTTATTTTTTGTGAATAAGAGAAAATCGTCTTGTCTTCCATATGGAGTAATTATTTTGCTACTAACAACAGGAACACGGAAATCTTGTCGTCATTTGTGTTAAACAAGTCTTCACATTTTATGACCTCTGACAGCAATACCTTCTCGGCGCACTTGTTCACAGTCGAGGAACAGTCTCTTACTTCCCGTAAAAGTCATTAGCGTTGTACCCCTGGCAGAGTTTCCGCACACTACGTATCTGATGGTTGGTTGCGTAAGCGATAGCTGCGAAAAGCCTTCGTGTTGGCGGCGTATAAAGGCCGGTACGGTCTGAGTGCACGGCAGTTCACACGCCCCGTTGCCACCCGCTCCAAGCTGCGCGCTCTCAACTACCCGTTCTTCCTCACGGCGTCTTAGATTGATAATCAGACGAGCCGCGGGGCAAGACAGGTCGAGTAGGTAAACGAAAGCACCAGTGATTATCAAACTTTTTCTGGAATAGTATAAAAAGAGTTGCTGAAAATATATGCAATTTTGCACTCCAAAAAAACGCGTTTATGAAAAAATGTTACTTTCAACCGTCATAAAAGTAATTGTTGAAAAACGCTTTTAAGGTAATTAATATATATATATATATATATATATATATATATATATATATATATATATAATATATATTATATATTAACACTAGTTATGTTAATCATTAAAAAAATATTTAGAGACATAAAAGAGAAGTATAGTGTATAATTGTGCGGTAATGATAAATGTTTTGTTACTGAAAAATCGTAGGTTTAATTTGTTCAGCCAGCTTTAAAATATAATTTTTTTTTAATATTATTACCTAACATGTGTACGGATACCTTACGTATCCTCCTACATTTTTCGATTCGTCCAAACATTCTTTGAGTTTTCAAATATTACTTTTGTATAGATTTGGTAAACATCTTGAGAAATAAAACTTGCACTCTTAAATTAAATATTTTTTGAAATGGTAAAAAGAAAACAGAATATTTTTATTATTTTTCGAACTTCAATAGTAAGTAAGTCTGTAAATAATTGAGTAAGAAATTTTGAATTAATTGTCAATTAGACAACTTATTTCTTATTCTTTTATTACTTCTAGGTCGCAAAACAAGAAAAGAATTCCAACTGTTGGTGAACAAATTCCACCACGACAATCGCAAAGACGGAGTCATTAACTCCTAGGCACACGTGCTAGGCGCAATTTTGCCATCCTCTACCTCGCAGAGGGCTCCGGAGACGAGAGATAAATCAACACGATCCATCTCAGGTTGACACAGGCCGCCGCGGACGGCTCGAGTGGAGCGCCGCGTTCCTCGCCGGTGTATCAATAGCGTCGCAATTACTGAAGATCACGAGACGCTACGGAGCACTGTCTCGCGACTGCCGGCGCTCGGCTTCCCCCTCCCCCTCCCCACAGCACCAGCGCCACCTCCGTCGACGCGCCGACGCCGACGCCGTCACCTCCACCGCAGCGACCAACCTCCCCTCTACCGCCACTGTTGCCATCACATCCACCTCCACCATTACTTCCGGCGCCGCCGACACCACTATCAGCTCCATCACCGCTGCCGACTCCATCACCTCCACCGCAGTCACCATATTCACCTCCACCACCGCCGCCGCCACCACCACCACCATCACCTCCATTATCCCCACCACCCCCACCACCATCACTGCCACCGCCATCATCGCCATCACCGCCATCTCACAACGACATCTCTGCTTTCGCTGCTGGTTCCTCCGCCTCCTTCAGTCGTCTTCTTCGCCGTCGCCCCATTCGCACCAGCCGTCGCAAACTCAACTCTCCTCTCAAGATTCCGTCTCTACTCCGCCGCTGTCAACCGAAGTCTTCTCTGCGGCGAACTTATTACTCTACAACTAGCGCGTACTACATCATGTTTGCTGCACGTTTTATAGAGTAACTCAGACACTTCGGATATCGCATCATTTCGAAACCCAGCCCACAGACCAGACGGTAACACAAACGAGAATGGTCTGATTTTAAATTTATCTCCAATTTTGGAAATTGAAGATCGCTGTTGTATAGCAGTGGCTTTTCTCTTAACTCACCATTAAAATTTGTGAATATGCTTCATCAAAGCCTCCTATGGAAGGTTTTTTTTCTACCAATCATCACACCCACAACACTGGTCGGACGATCTGCATTTCCTTTGTTATCCTTGACCCTGTTTTTAGCGATACTCTTTACTTTACTTTCATTCTGCCTTTGTTCTATTTTATCCTTTTATTATCGGTAGATTTTTTCACCTCACTTTCTGTTCATCCCCACAATTATTTTGTTATCTGTGTCGCATCCAGTTTTATCGCTCCCTGTAAACTGGTATTACAATAATTTCCACTTCTCATTGCTTATTTATTCATTTCAACAGAAGTTTTCGTCTTAGCTCTAATAACTAATAACACTATTTGCACACTTTCAAATTTGAATTACATTTTAGACACTCAAAGCTTGTATTAAATACCACTCACTATTTGAAGTTGCTAGGTGCGTGAACATCTCCACCTAGTACTATCTCTGCAGCACATCAGAATCAAACAGTATCGACACAATCAACAACAGGGTGTGTACCATGACACTCAGTAACCCTGAAATACGTCGTCGACATCTCAACTCTCCCGTCTGCACTGCGCTATCGACACAGCCACTTCAGTCGTTACCCCAGTGCCAACGCGCAGTAGCTCCCCAGACCGTCATGACTCCCGCCATCACTGATGCTTGATGCCGCTTTCCCCGTCCAATCACCTTTGCTATTGCAGCCATCTCCGAAGCGGCGTTCCGTCTCTGGAGATGCCATCGCTGCCGCCTCCACCATCATCCCCAGCTCCCCCTTCCTCGCCGCAGTTGGTCGTCCCCGAAGCCACCACCGTCGATACTGCTTGATGCCTGACGCCTTGGCTCCCACTGCCTTCGCCAGCCTGCCGATCTCTCTCTCTCTCTCTCTCTCTCTCTCTCTCTCTCTCTCACTCCTTCTCTTGCCACCATTCTCTCTCACGATCTCTAGCCGACAGTTTCTCTCATTCTCTGTAGTCATCATTTTATATTTCTCTAGCCACCATGCGCTCTCTCTCTCTCTAGCCACCATTTATCTCTCTCTCTCTCTCTCTCTCTCTCTCTCTCTCTCTCACCCACACACACACACATACATACTCTCTAGAATCCATTATCTCTCTGTGGCCACCATTCTCATTCTCTCTCTCTAGCCTCGATTTTTTCTTACTATCTCTACCCACCATTCTCTCTCCCTGTCTCTCTCTCTCGTCACTATTCTCTCACATAGCCGCCATTTTCTCTCTCAGCACTCCTTTCTCTGTTTAGCCACTATTCTCTTTCACTAGATACATTGATCTCTCTCTTTAGTTACCACTTTCTCTCTCTCTCCCTCCCTCTCTCTCTCTCTCTCTCAGCAGCCGTCATCCTCTCTCAAAGCCACTATTATCTCTCTATCTATCTCGCCACTATCTCTATAACCGTTACGTTCTCACTCTAGCCGGCACTGTCCAACAGTCGCCACTCCCAGTCGCCAACTCCCTACAGCCACTCTTATTCCTAGAGCCGCCATCATCACCAACGCTTGAATCCCTTCCCGTTAACTCCACTCCTCCAGTAGCCGTTCTCAAGCTCTCAAGACCCTAACCATCGCCCCCGCTGCCGTGTACTCCTGCGCGACATCGCCCCCCCCCTTTCCCCGTATCCGTCCCCGAATGCGCCGCCACCGCCGCCACCGCCGTCGCTGCTTGTCGCCGCGAACTGTGTCTGCGCTGAGCAAACACGGCGCTCACGACTCCTTGATATAATTACCGGCGCGATGACGTCGAGATCTCCCTCGCGCCACCTGCGCGCGGCGGCAGCGCCTCCAGTCTCATTGGCTCCCGCGGTGCGCTGGCGCCGCGAAAAGCTGCACTCTTTTTTCAACGAATGCAACTGAAATCCACGACCATCCACATGTCAAGTAAAGGCGGAGGAGGAACCGGGGGAGGTGGTTCAGAGCATTAAATGATGGCAATGCACTGACCGGGACGTCGGGGTTCGAGGCTCGACGGTGGCAGAATTTTCTAGCTTGTCTGCTGGGTGGGGTTCAGTAGATGGAGGAGAATTCTAGTGGACGCCTGGAGGAGACTTCTAGTGGACGCCTGATCTGATAGGTAGTGTTCTGTAACTTCTCCAATTAACATCCGACGAATGCAGTAGTACCATAACCAACGGACCACAGATTGCGAGTGGTCTTTCCTTCATCTTACTCACACTTTACTTACACAGACTTACACAAACCTGCAATACACTACTACACATGCGGGGAGAGTGGTCGCGAGCTTAGAGCTTGTCCCGGCTGGTGATAAACCCCGATGGTGGCACCGCCCCTAGTTAGGAAAAACCCCGGTAGCCGACTGTAGGTCGGCGTTGGATCTTCATTCAGTGGGGAAAGCTCACCGCCATCTACCGAAGGGAAAACATGCACCCCAATTACAGGACTACCAACGTTAGTAGTTAACTCACCATGAATCACTAATTCAATCAATCAGTGGAGTAATTCGAATTTGCGCCTCAACTAAATAGTTGAACATGTGACTTCATGTAATCACATGAGAAATACAATGAAAGAATCGGTTCCGTGTAACAGTACTTTGTCACTCATACAATTTCTTGAGGAACGTTCGAATATGTTTTGAAGTTCTGATTACTATTATATAAAGTAGTCAATTTTTATTA
The DNA here is from genome assembly GCA_017312745.1 of Gryllus bimaculatus. Taxonomy (NCBI): domain Eukaryota; kingdom Metazoa; phylum Arthropoda; class Insecta; order Orthoptera; family Gryllidae; genus Gryllus; species Gryllus bimaculatus. The sequence goes on along the minus strand of BOPP01000010.1, from coordinate 15,653,495 downwards.
TCAAAATAAAAATAAAGAACAAGAGATATATAAAAGGAACTAACAAAATTAACTTAAGAGTACCTAATAGTAAATAATTTAACTTAATAGTAAGAATATGCAGACCGGCAAAATCGAGAAAAGCTAATATAACACAAACACACAAAACAAGCATGCAAATAAGATATTTCTTGCATCTCGTATTTTTCAGTGTCAACTAACTGTTTCACATTCTATACATACTAACTGTCTAGAGAGCACGTCTGGAAAACCGGCGACTAACTCTCTCGCTTCATCAACTGGAACTCCAAACCATGTGAAAGAGTCCGAACGCTTCTCCACTGCGCCAGCTGACAACCAAATCTCCCGGCGCTCGGTCCAGGAAATTATGAATGGGGCCGTATAGCACACCTTCATCCGGGCCCAGAGGCGCACCGCGCGTTGCAGACGGCGTCTGGGGAGGGGAAGAAGGCAGGGGCGACTCTCGACGCGAGTTGCGTGCCGGCGGGAGGCGGCGGCTTAGCCCACGCTTGCCTTCCGCGCCACCGCGCCACCAGGGCGCTTAAGCCCCTGAGAGGACGCACGCACCTCGTCCCTCCACGCGCTACTCACGGCGGCGCGCCGTGTAGCTCTGTGCTCCATCCCATGCGTAAGGCCCCGCCTGGCTCCGACTGGCCCCGCCTCTCCGCCTCGCCCCGCCTCGCCCCGACTCGCCTCCTCGCCCCGCCTCGCCACCGCCTCGCCCGCCCTGCCCCTCGCCCCGCTCGCCACCGCTCCCTCGGCCTCGCCCCCGCTCGCCCCGCCTCTGCCCGCTCGCCCCGCCTCGCCCGCCCGCACCCGCCTCGCCCCCGCCTCGCACCGCCATCGCCCGCCATCAGCCCCGCCTCGCCCCAGCCTCGCCGCCTTCGCCCCTCGCACGCCCGCCGCCTCGCCCCGCCTCGCCCGCCCTCGCCCCGCCCTCGCCCCGCCTCGCCCCCCTCGCCCCGCTCGCCCCGCCTCGCCCGCCGCCCCTCGCCCCGCCTCGCCCAGCCTCCCCCGCCCGCCGCTCGCCCCGCCTCGCCCCGCTCGTCGCCCCTCGCCGCCGCTCGTCCCCTCTCTTTCTTTTCGACACTCGACAAAACTCCGACAACTGCTAAGTCTCATTTCGAACCTGTCGCCATCATCATCCTCGTAGCGTTCTCCAATATATTGCTTGATTCAGCCCAGTTGTCTCCTTCAAAACACATATGAATGTCTCCCAAGATTCGCAACTCCAAGACATAATTTGGTTCAGAGCCTCTATCCCTGTCCAGATTTTGGTATTACTCCGATTAACAATGTTAACAATTCTCATGTTTGTTTCCTCTGCGATTCTTATTAAAGAATCTCACCAGATCAGAATAATAATTTTTCACACAGAATTCGTCCTAGACCGTTTCAATCCGAGCTCTTTTCGCTCATGAAAACGCGTCCCGCTACAGCCTCCCGAACGCAACCAGCAACACCTCCGCCAGCCATACGCCGTGTTTCGCGCCACCTGCGCTCGCGCGTTTGCTCGCTTTCGGCGCTCGCGCGGCTAAACCCGCCGCCCTTATAAGAGCTTAAACGTGCCTGTCATGAAATTACGGCCGGTGGGCGGCGGGAATGCACCCGGCGACCTCAATTTCAGCGGTCACCTCCCGGGCCGACGCGTATTAAACACAGCGGCCCCGCGCCCCCGCGGTCTCTTTTGCCGGCGCCCCGGCTCATGCCGCCGTCTCACCCTCCCGCCCCGCCCGCCTCTTCTACCTCGTATACGCTCCACTCCGCCCCCTCTCCGCCACACGCTGTGTACATTCCACCGCCCCGCTCCATACCACCATGTCCTCACCACCATGTCACCATGTCACCTCCTCTGTCCAACCCGCCCCACACCATACCACCATGCTTCGCCCCGCCCAGCCCAGCTTGCTTCAAACTGCTACTCCCCGCCCCGCCTCGCCATTTCGTCACCACGCGACCCTCCCAGCCCGCTCACAATGCCACGTCATGTCTCGTAACGCCCTCTCATCCTCACCTTTCCCCGCCGTGTTACGCAATGTGAAGCCGAGTGGCGCTCCATATACACAGTGCGGGACTCCCCGTCACACCACCTCTTCGTGACCTACATCTCCCCGTTCCTCCACGTCAAATCCTACAGACCCGCCACGCCGCGCAACGTGAGGTGCCGCCATTCCCCGCTTCTCCTTCCCACCTCTTCCCCTCGATCCGTCCTTGATGGTCGGCGACCCGTCACAGAGTTAGGCATAGGCGAAACGAGCGGTTCCATCACCCCCGAGCGACACCTGTCCCCACCCCGCGGGCCTGATTTAATCACCGACGCGAAGTGATCGGAGGGGTCGCAGATAAACCGGAGCCCAAAGCAAATAAGCTCCGTCAGACGTCGATAACCTGCGCGGAAAGTATCTGAACTGCTCGCTGTTGTTCGACTGTCGGATCACCCAATTGAGATGAGTGGAAGGTCTGATAGGATGATAAGTCGAAAGGACGAAGATTATCTGCGAGAGAAGGGTCATGGGTTATGCAGAAAATATAATAAGGGAAGTGAGGAGATCGAAGAGTAAGGGGAACATTTTGAAGATATATTGATTGTTTTGGTGCATAATACACGTGACAAAATAGAAAAAAAACAAAAATACTTAGGGAATAAGTTAAACGGAATATTGAGATAATTATTAGTGACAAGCACGTGGGAATATTTACTAAAATTATAATTGAGAGTAAGTAGTAAATTATCGTGCTATATTGTACTCAAATTTTAGAGGTATTAGTAGAGGAACATTTCATAAGTGAAAATAATCAAATTATCGCTTCAGAATCTAAAGAGAGAGTTATCTACATTGTAATTGAAAAAATACGAAAACGAGTTTTCGCTTTACTTTAAGTTAAACATTTGGATTTATGGCAGCAGTGTCGAATAACGCGTGGAAATAGATATAAGCATGAAAATAGAAAATTAATAGAATGAAATTGGAGCAGTCCACAGAAAATTTCGTGATCTTCTTTTACCATTTCATATTCCCTCAAGGGTTCGTAATTTGAACTCCAGCTGCCAGACTTTGTCTAGCCCAACGAGATAGATATCGCAGTGAACTGGCGAACTAGAGGCCACATGACAGTGCGTCCGAACAGACGGACATATGACCCAGAGGCCAGGCAGACGAGCAGATTGGGGGACGGGGCTGGCAGATGAGGGATGGCATGGCTGGAGGGGAGGGAGAGTGGAAACGGGTTGGGGGAGGAAAACGGCGAGGGGGAAGTGAACCAGCGAAGTTGGAGGGGGTGGATATGGAAAAAAAGTGAAAGGTGATGAGGAAGAGATCGGGAAGAGACGGAATGGCGACAGGATAGTAAAGGAGAGGTTGAGAGTGAAGAAGAGGTGATGGAAAAGGGGAGGACATAGGTAATGAGGATGGAGAAGGGGAGAGGGTAAAATAATGGGAAAGAAGAGGGTAGAGGGATGGTGAAAGACAGTGCAGAGAGAGGGTTAGGGAGGGAGTGAATAGGAGAAGGGAGGGTGTGGGGAGGGGAGCGAAGAGGAGGGCATGTGAAGGAGAGAGGTGGTGAATAGGAGGGAATGAGGAGTAGGCGAGACAACGAGAAAGAGGGGGTGGTAGGATGAGGGGAGAGGGGCGAGAGGGGAGAGGAGGGCGAGGCGTTAAGAGGATTTTTACGACGCCTACGCTTATCGCGCGTCTGGCGCCTTCACCAGCGTCACGCCAGCTCTCCCCTCTCCCCTCCCCCCGAACGCGTGCTGCGGATCCGCGCGCCGGCAGTCGACAGGCGGACGAGGCAGTGCTGCGCCGGTGCGCGTCGCCGTGTCGCCTTAAACGCATTTTGAAGGATGGTGAAATGAATGAAGGGTAAATATCAAGACTGTGACGTTTTCATATGGAGAGTGATGTCTGAGAGATTGTCGATATCAATCGTGAATTACGTATAGTCCTTCACCCAGGACGGGTATAGAGAGTGAAACATATCATTTTAAAATATATCATTATCAAAAAATAATTGTTAAAAATTGTACTTCTAAGAAACATATTTCATTTTTATACACGCGAGTTTATATACTACATGTCGCCTTTTGGTGAGAATCAAATGACTAAATTGAGTTCTTACGGCAATGTATTACAAAGTTTAAGGTGAAAATAGTAACCCCACGCCCTTGATTGCAATCACAAACAAATAAACCTTCATCAAATCTGAAATGTCCGGTTAATACATTTTCAAACGCCGTAAACAGACATGTAAAATGGAAGAATTTTTGTCTTGCAATTAGATAAATGAGTGCACACATAATTGATGTTTACATATCGTCTTTCATAAATATTCATTAAAAATACATTTATCACATAGTATCTCATATTATTTGGAATGCTTATGTAAAACAATAATTTAATTGCACATTAAATTTTGAAATTTCGATGATGATAATGATAATAATAATAATAGATAATAATGATAATGATAATTATAATAAAAATTGAATTGGCTTCAATAAAAAATTCAATATATTTATTAGATTTCAATCTGTTTTTCATTATTGAATAAAATTTATTACTTTTAATTTAAATCGTATTTTTACCTTTTCTACTGGTGTATTGTTTCCTGGTCAAACAAAATCGCAAAGAAAAAATCGTAAATTATTTTGATTAAATATTGAAAATACCGCACATGTTCCTTATGATGATACCCTAAATATAAACATATATGAAGAATATGTTGGTATTAATGATAAATAACGCCAATTAAGCACCTTACCTCTGACGTGCGTACTAGTACTCAAATTCTTCTAATATGTAGGAGAGTCAGACATAACGCCTATACTTCTACACAGTCATCACGGTAAACATTTCTCTTTTTGTATTTCTGAAAATACATTTAGCCACTGAAGGCTTTTCCTCAATTTTTTATCTGAATCCAAAACTTTCCACTATAGTACGTGTAGAAAAAAGTAAAAATATTATTTGGTTATATATTTATGTATTATTGCTTGGTTATGCAAACATTTGAAGGTGTTTAAAAACATAGAATCTATAGGAAGTATTGCAATTAAGTTCCTCAATACGTATTTAAAGAGAAATGCGTCTTATGAAACCACATGTGTATTAGTAGTTAATTATAGAAGTGTTGATATTTTGCCTACGTTTGTGTTGGTACAGAGCGTAAATGTTTTCCAGCCAATCTTTTGAAACAATATTCTGCTTGAAAAAATAATAGAAAATACCTTCTACATAAATCATTCTCTGAACTTTATTTTCAAAACGACTCTTCTCCATATTCAAACGCTAAACTTTAGTGTACACAAATGCAACAACTACGGACGGAAGGATCATTTCGGGTTTCTTCCAGGGATAAAGGAAACAGAGATGTCACCTGGTGAAACGGCATTCATGGAAAACGGCGTCCTCACAAAGGAAAGAACATTCAATGGGAAGATTTCCTCCAGAGAAGTCATATAAATGTCGGATTCAGATGTTCCGTCGACGGAAAATTTCTGCCAGACCTGAGTGACGCTGGAGTAATTGAAGACGACCGACTAACGAGTGCTTCACTTTACGACTTTTCCACCAGAGGGCGACGCACCGCCCCATTTCTCCGAGAAAAGAAAGGGGGCAGGAGTCTCCGAAAACCTTAAGCTCCGTCATTATGAAGTTCTTAATCCCTTTGAGGCAGACGAAATTTTAAAACAACGAGCATTTCAGAAATGTTTGTCGAGTGACGCAAATAAAACAACATTTATTTCTTTGTACCTAGGCAGTACGAAAGTTGAGATAGTTCAAGAATTGAATATATAATAAATTTCAATATTCTTCTAAATTAAGGTGACGAAATTTCACGATCATATTATCGTCTATGGTGATGACGTTACAAATCAAACATTTACTTGTTATTTACTTCAGGAAAGAATTTCATTTCAATTTGAGGAATATCAATACAACGAAATGTATTTAAATTGGTAAATACTTTGATTAAAATATTACTAGATGGGTTTAATCTTGTATGACTACGATTTTAGGAAGAAAACGATAATAAAAATATTTTTAATACGAAGCAATTTTTGAAAAATTTATGGAGTACTTAAACACTAATTATTAATTTATTATTGATTAAAATTTTTATTTACAATATAAATGATCGTTTAAAATGTGTACTATTTGACCCACAATGATGTATGTTCGTATCGTAGGTTGCACATATCATAGAGTCTAATTTGGAAAATAACCTGGTTATATTCGATTACTAAAAATGTGTCTTCCATCCTCGTTTAGGCACGAAACTCAATCTCGAACGACCTTTCGTTATTACATTTCATCCATGATCAAACACATAATATTTTTGAGGTTTCATAAAAGCGACGTAAAGATCCAAGTAGACCATAAGTTAGGAAAGCGCTTAACGCTTGTCTTTAAAGTTCACGCGAAAACACTGAACAATGAAAGATTGTTGACTCCGTAAAACGACGACTCGACGAATGCCAAACGGCTTCCAAAGGGCCTTCCACGCGGAAAGGGAGAGCGGCATGCGTCCAAATCAGGGCCGGTTTTAAGCAGTGTGGGGCCCCAAGCACAAAACTCTGTTGCCCCCCTCCCCCCCCCCCGAAAAAATAGCTCCATCTTTATTAAATAAAAAGTGTATTATAGTACAATTACAATGAGGTTTGCATAAAAAAATTACATATTCAGTCATAAGTCAAGGAAATAAAGTATAGTTAATATTAGACTAATTTAACATGTAATAAATATTTTTTAAAAATGTTTTGAAATTGTACATTTTGTTACACAGAAGACTACTTGATTAACAATTATTTCACAGACAAAAAAATATGGTATGCGTATTTTTCCGAAACGCGGGGCCTCTGGTGAATGGGGGCGCCCAAGCAACTGCTTGTTTTGCTTGTAGGTAAATCCGGCCCTGGTCCCAATAGAACTGAAGGGCGACGCGCGACGAACGGAAATCCTCAAGCCGACTCAGGCGCTGTTTACCAACATTAGTGACGCGTTTTAAAACGGGGCTTCCATTATTCATAAGGAGAGAAAAAAAGCATCAGACGCGAACACGGAACAGGACATTTTTTGCAGACAAACGAATCTTTCTATATATAATTCGTCGCGTTGAGGTTACTGATTGTAAAATATTACGTGGCTCGTGCAAAATTAAAGTGGAGATACAAAGAGGCATTCCTAAGAGGTTGAAGTCGAAAAATGAAAATTGAGAGTGGTGTAAGTATTAAGAAGGCTGCTGACAACTCTGAAGAGTTATAGAGAAACAATATTGCAGATGAGAATTACGCGTGCCATGAAATTGAAGATGTTTTTTTCAAGATTAGTCAGTGGTGTTGAATGGAAACGCTAAACTATAGCTGGGCTTGAGATACTTCTGATTTGAGAGCAAAATTTCCAGAGGAGTAGAGAATCATAACGCGAACATAAAATAATAATAACAATAATAATTAATAATAATAAATATTATTATTACTGTTATTATTATACATTATTTAGAAATCAAAAGAATTCAACTTTATGAAATCTTTTTTAAAAGAACACAGGAAAGAATTCGGAAACATTCAGTGAACAAAATAAGTACGAGTGCCAGTAAATGAAAAAATGAATGAGTGAAAAAACTGCATATATGGAACAATATAAAGCAGGAGTGATAAAACATATTTTGGAACCGGTACGCACAAGACCAGTGGAGAATGAAAGAGTAACAAATCATATTTCACAGAAGATAGGGACAGCACATGAAATGCAAAGGTGGTATCAAGAGCGAATTCAGGGGCGACACAACGTAATTGAACGAAAGCAGACAAGAAACGTTTTGGATCTGACACCAAGGAGTCATCAAGAGCCGATCCTAGCCTCACTGTTAAGAGGTCCGCAACGCGTAGATCAACGAGAATCACCAATTGAGCTATCAACGATACACGAGATCAGCTAGGCCCCAACCAACGAAACACGAGATCAACAACGCACCGACACGAAAAGGTCAGCAGCACACCAGCGACACGAGCAACGCAACGCAACGCGACGCAACCCCGACGCAGCGTGTTCCGGACGGTACATCGTGAGCGGCGCGGCGCGGTGCGGCGCGGAGCCTGTGGAGCCGATGCGAGCAAAACACATTTGATCGGCAGTGACAGTTAAGCGCACTGGAAAAAAGGGCCCTTCCCGCCGCCGCAATTGTTTCGCACATGCGGCGCTGCCGCGGAGGCGATGCGTAATTTTTTCGCCAAGCGTTCGATACGTCGCGGTGGAGGTGGAGATGGAGGCGGCGGCGGCGGCGGTGGTGACAGTGGTGACGTTGATGGTGACGGCGGCGGCGATTTCGTGGTGGTGGTGTAAGCGCTGGCTTTAGCGGTAGCAGTAGTGATGGTCGCGTTGGCGATGAAGTGGTCGTAGTCTTGACGTTGGCGGTGGCGGTAGCGGTAGCGGTGGCGGTGGCGGTGGCGGTGGAGGTGGAAGTGGAAGTGGAGGTGGAGGTGGAGGTGGAGGTGGAAGTGGAGGTGGAGGTGGAGGTGAGGGTGGAGTGGAGTGGAAGTGGAGGTGGAGGGAAGTGGAGGTGGGAGGTGGAGGTGGGAGGTGAGGTGGAGGTGGAGTTGAGGTGGAATGGAAGTGGAGGTGGAGTGGAGGTGGGAGGTGGATGGTGGAGTGGAGGCTGGAGGTGGAGTGGAGGTGGAGGTGGAGGTGGAGGTGAGGTGGAGGTGGAGGTGGAGGTGGATGTGGAGGTGGAGGTGAGTGGAGGGAGGTGGAGGTGAATTGGAGGTGGAGGTGGAAGTGAGGTGGGAAGTGGAATGGAGAGTGGATGGTGGAGGTGGAGGTGGAATGGAGGTGGAGGTGGAGTGAGGTGGAGGTGGAGGTGGAGGTTGGAGGTGGAAGTGGAGGTGGAGTGAGGGAGGGGAGGTGGAATGGGAGGTGGAGGTGAGTGGGGTGGAGGTGAGGTGGAGGTGGAGCGTGAAGTGGAAAGTGGAAGTGGAAGTGGCGGTGGAGTGAGCGTGGACGGTTGGAGTGGAGGTGGAGTGGAGGTGGAAGTCGGAAGTGGAAGTGGAGTGGAGGGGAGGTGAGGGGAAGGGAGTGGAGGTGGAGTGGAGTGCGAGGTGGAGGTGAGTGGGGGGAGTGAGTTGAGGTGGAGGAGAGGTGGAGGTGGGGGTGGAGGAGGAGTGATAGTGTGGTGGTGTGGTGTGTGACGGTGGCTGATGAGTGACGTGGCCGGCGGCAGCGGTTGGCAGCTGGTGGCAGCGCTGTGATGACAGTGGGGAAGCGGAGCAGTGATTGTAGGCTGGGTGTTGCTGGTAGCAATGGCGGCGGTGGCAGCGCAGGCGGTTGGTGGCCGCGGGTGGCGGACATATGTGTGTGGACAGGACGGGGCGGCGGTGCGGTGGGACGCGCAGTGGAGTGGCGTGGAGGGTGCAGGAAAGGTGTAGGTAAAGACTGAGGTGGTGGTGGCGCGTAGCGGTGATTGTGCTAGGTAGAAACAGTGATAGATGTCGCTGATGCAGATGTCAGGCGGTGAGTGACGCTGTGCTGAAGGAACGTGGCCGGTTGGAGGCGGGCGGCGGCGGCGGCGGCGGCGCGGGGTGGCGGCTTTGGCTGTAGGTCCATGGTCGTTGGAAGCGGCGGTCACGTCCGCTGGTGGAGGTGGACGGTGAGGTGGAGGTGGAGGTGGAGGTGGAGGTGGAGTGGAGGGGAGGTGTAGAGGTGGAGTGGAGGTGGAGTGGATATGGAGTGGAGGTGGAGGTGGAGTGGAGGGGGGTGGAGTGGAGGGGGTGGGGGGGGGATGGAGTGAGGTGAAGGTGAGGTGAGTGAATGAGGTGGATGTAAAGCGGAGGTGGTGGTGGTGGTGGCGCTGGCGGTTGATTGTGGCGTGAGGGTAACAGTGAATGATGTCGCTAGGTGGCGTGCGGTGGTGGGTACCGCGTGGGCGGTGGGGAACGTGGCCGGTTGGAGGCGTGGCCAGCAGCGGATATAATAGCCGGGGGCGGGGTGGCTGGTGGCGGAGTCCGATGAACGCAGCGCGTCCAAGCCCGGCAGGAAGCGCCTCTCTGATCCGAAGCCGCGGCGGTATTAGGCGTTACTCCTCAATAAATTCTGCAACGACGAAGTGGGAGTGAGTGTAAAATCTCTCGCATTTCACTGGGCTACAAGTTTCAATATGCCTTTCCCGCTGCTGTTTTCACTTAGAGATGTAATGTCTGATACAGCTTTAGATTGGATATCTACGATCTAAACTATGTCATTATTAGTTATTTAATTTAGATTCCGTCATACTCGAAAACTAAACACGTTCAATGCTCGTTAATATAGCAGTAAGAGAATTTGTAAGTTAGTGAACATGGTCCTGCATATTTTCAAAATGAATTGATTTATTCAAATCGAGGGATAGTTCATCTCGGTTAAGTGTAGAAACAATAGATTTTTATATCGAACATTCTCAATAGCCAAACACTTTGAAGTGTTTCAATATATATTTTTGTTGAATAGAACATTGTGCAGCTATTGTTAATCCTAATAAAGTTTCAGTGACGAATACAAGAACGTTTATTTTGGAGTCGAAAAGATGTAGATTATCTTGCGCAACCCCTTCAATTTGAAGACAAAAAAGAGATCCGAATTGGCTACCAGCTGTAATCACGAATGACGAATGTTACACGGACAATTTAGTCGTAATTATTACGCCCCGTTCGAAAAATCCTCGCCCGATGTCAATGCCAGCAATACGCCGCCAGCGAATAAGTTTTGGTTTTTCCGGATTGCGGACTCCCCGTTTCGGAAAGTCCGCGGTGGGATGGGGCCCTCGCCCTATAATTTTTTGCGTGGCCACAATGAGCCGGCTTTGCGTCGCCGGCGGCTCAGCGCCTGCGGTTGAGCGCCGCCCCCCCGCGCGCCGCCCACCCGCCCCGCGCCGCTGCCG
>BOPP01000010.1:15630882-15642562 GCA_017312745.1 Gryllus bimaculatus | reverse complement strand
CCCCGCCGCCGCAGGGGTCGTTTGGAGGCAGCGAGCGCGAGCCCGTCAGAGGGCCGAGGGCGTCAGAGGCGCCATGGCAGGGGCAATGTGGCCGACTGTGTGAGTGTGGCAACGTGAGAGTGCGAATGTGTGAGAGTGTGAATGAGAGAGTGTGAATGTGTGAGTGTGTGAATGAGTGAGTGTGAATATGTGAGAGTGTGAATATGTGAATGTGTGAGAGTGTGAATGTGGGAGAGAGTGAATATCAATGTGTGTGACTGTGGGAGAGTGTGAAAAGCAGTGTGTGTGATTGTAGGAGTGAATGTATGACAGTGTAAATGTGGGAGAGTGTGAAAAGTAGTGTGTGTTACTGTAAGAGTGAATGTATGTGAGTGTAAATGTGTGAGAGAGTGAATATCAGTGTGTGTGATTGTGCGAGAGTGTAAAAAGCAGAGTGTGTTACTGTGTAAGAGTGAATGTATGAGAGTGTAAATGTGGGAGAGAGTGAATATCAGTGTGTGTGACTGAGCGAGAGCGAATGTATGAGAGTGATTGGATATCAGTGTTTATGACGTGAGATTGTGTACATGAAGTTGAATGTGCGAGAGTGTAGATTTTATGAAATTTATAAAAGTGTAAATATGTGAGAGTGTGGTTAGTAATGTGTGTGGTAGAGTGTGAATTTGTGAGAGTGAATGTGCGAGAGTCTAAATATGTGATAGTGTGAATAGCAGTGGGGGTGTGTGAGTGCGTGAGAGTGAATAAACGAGAATCGAAGTGTAAAGCCGGATAGTGAGCGAGAATAAAGGAGTGATAAAGTCGCTTAGAAACGATATGAGCATAATATAATAGAATATTTATTTTGATATTAAGGAATATATGGAATATTTATGGTGTTAGTGTTTTCTGAGTAGTTTCTACAAATACACAACACAAACAAAGAACATTACAATATTTACATATTACTTAATACAATTTTATAGGATTAGTTTATTTAACCTATAATGCTAAAGGTGTCATAAATAAAAATAATAATTCAAACTAATGTTATCATATTCTACAAAAATTACAATTTATTTAATCTATTTTAAAAATTTTTGCCATCGTGAAGGAAAGTCTCCTGAAAGTTACAGGCAATTCCTTCCAATTTTGTATTCTTCTGTTAACAAATAGGAATTTACCTACATATGTTATTCGTTTTCTTTGCCGAATTTTAGAACTATGATTATTCCGCGCCACGAGGAAGGTTTAGAGAATGGAGGGCAGCGTTTGCCAAGGGTCGTGGGTGGTAAGGACAAGGGATGTAGAACGGCGGAGAAGTGAAGTGGCAGTGTTTCAGGGCGGAGTGCATGGCGTTGGGCGGGATGCGTGTGGGTGCACAAGCCGGAAGCAACTAGGATGCGGCGGAGCACCGTGGGGGCGGTAGCGGCCAGCAGATTATAGCGAACAGCGTGTGGATTGTTTGTTGCCGGGAATCATGGATAAAGCCACAGCATCAATAAATGTGGAATCGGCAATGGGGCGAGGGAAGTTGTGCTCTGGCATCGGTGGTTATGGAAGTGCCACGGATCGGGTACCCGCGAAGCAGTAACTCGCGCTGAACAGGGATTTGCGAGAACGGGTTGCGAGAGATAATCCTGAGTGGCTTGAGCTTCAACTCGGAGAGAACGATGCCTACATAAAACCAAAGTTGAAATAAAAAAAGAACTTGTTCAAATAATCAATCGGACCGGGTATTAAAAGTAACAGCATACTAAAACTTGTATTATATCGATTAAAACCTTTAAGATTTGCAAACTAATCTCTTAATTTTACAAACACGTTTGTAGCCGAGCATAAAATTTGGATAAATTCGATCTACGTTTTACAACAAAACGGGATTGATCAATAATGTCGAGGCAGTGAAATACAAGAAACACATTTCCATGGTACATGGGGTGAGGCGGTATGACGAGAGGAAGAGCCAGACGGGGAGAGCGGAGTTAGGTGAGCGAAATCAAGGAGTATGGTGAGTAGGAGAAAGGCGTGGAGAAGGAGGGCCAGGAGGAGTGATTCGGGGAGGAGTGAGGCGGGAAAGAACGATTCATGAAGGATTGTGGCGGGGAGAAGCAAGGCGGGGAGGGGAGAGGCGGCGAGGAGTGAGGCGGGGAGGAGCGAGACGGGGAGGAGCGAGGCGGCGAGGAGTGAGGCGAGGAGGAGCGAGGCGGGGAGGAGCGATGTGGGGAGGTGCAAAGTGGGGAGGCGCAAGGTGGGGAGGCGCAAGGTGGGGAGGCGTGAGACAGGGGAGCGAGGCGAGGAGGCGCGAGGCGCGGAAGAGCAAGGTGGGGAGGCGTAAGGCGGGGAGCACCGAGGCGGAGAGCAGCGACGCGGAGAGCAGCGAGGCGGGGAGGAGCGTGGCGGGTAGGTGTCAGGCAGGGGGTTGGTCGGGAGAAGAGTGAGGCTTCTTAAGAGGGCTTATAAGGGGTGAAAGGTGGAGGAGTTAGGCGGGAAAGAACGATTCATGAAGGATTGTAGCGGGGAGAAGCGAGGCGGGGAGGAGAGAAGCGGGGAGGAGGGAGGCGGGAAGGAGCGAGGCAGGGAGGCGCGAGGCGGGGAGGAGCGATGTGGGGAGGTGCGAGGCGGGGTGGAGCGAGGCGGGGAGAGCGAGACGGGGAGGCGTGAGGATGGGAGGAGTGGGGCGGGGAGGAGCGAGGCAGGTAGGTGACAAGCAGGGGGTTGATCCGGAGAAGAGCAAAGCTTCGCGATAAACGATGGCTTATAAGGAGTGAAACGGGGTGGAGTTAACAGCAGGTGGGTCAGGAGATGGGAGAGAAAGAAAGGGCATAGCGGGGAGTGGAGAGAGAGAGAGAGAGAGAGGGAGAGAGAGAGAGAGAGAGAGAGAGAGAGAGAGAGGAGGGCGAGGCATAGCGAGGACGTACGAGAGTGGCCCGGGCGCTGGCGCCCGCATGCGGACAAAGGGGCCGGCAGCTCGGAAGCGCAAATCGCGATGTATCAGGGAGTCGAACGCGAACCGCAGCGCGCGCTGCCAAATCCGATGCACCGTTCACCCGCGCGCCCCGCCCTCCGGTTATCTCCTGCTCCAGTTGCGTATTTGTATTTGTACTCCGCAGCTTGAGATATTAGCGCGGTGAAACACGATATTTTGGCTCCGTGCAGTGCATCTCAGGAAATTCAAATGTAACATCAACCTGACTCATTAATGTAACTAAGAATGTTCGAATAGTATTCAGAGATATTTCAGCCAATTTCAATTTCATTTGATTTTTAACGTCTATTTTCGCGCGAAGTTACTTTATCGAAAGTTGAAAATTAAATTTAATTACAACTATGGATATGTGATGGATAACAGATAACAAATCAAAAATCATTTTCTGCGTTTTCTTTGTACAGCAAGACTGCTATCCTTGTCTAAGGACATGTCAATGGAACTTATTTTTGACAAATAAAATACTAATTTTTATACAAGTATGATTTTACCCGGTATCTGGAAGGCGACATGTTACAAAAAAACTCAAAACTGCTTTGTGCAATTAATAAATTACATCAGTCGCTCGTTGGAAAAAATATCCTTATTTACATCGCTAAAAAGGGAAATACCTGTAAAATTTAAGCTTCAATGGCATAATCTTAATCAGTCTTTAATGTATTTGCAAAGTTAGAATATATTTATAGAATGGAGGTTTTTTTACGAAGTAACATCAATTATACTTTTTTTCAGAATATAGTACATCAGGCTTTATAAGGAGTCTCTTAATGTAAATCACTTTGAAAAGTAAAACATTTGACCTCACAAAAAATGAATAGATGTAGGCACAAAAGATCTTGACTGATGTGTTTCTGAATGTTGTAAATTACTCTACAAACTTCAAGATACGTATCGTAAGTAATTAACTTCGCTTTTAAGCACATTGTTTCCAACAATACATTACATAAAATACTTTTGAATTTCCTGAAAACAGTTATCGGTAAATGAAAAACCACTTATTACCATGTTAATCATGAAGAACTGGCGTGAGAATGATACGATCTTAATTCATTTCATAAATTTACGTATTAATAGGCTTCTTATTAAACTCAAGAAAAAAAACGGATTATTTCCCACACCAAATCACGCGCTCCAAGCAAGTGAACGGACTCTGAACAACTGCTCTCTCTCTCTCTCTCTCTCTCTCTCTCTCTCTTTCTCTCTCTCTCTTTCTCTCTCTCTCGTTCGTTCTCTCTCTCTCTCGTTCTCTTTCTCTCGTTCTCACTCTCTCTCGTTCTCTCTCTCGCTCTCTCTCGTTCTCTTTCTCTCGTTCTCTCTCTCTCATTCTCTCTCTGTCGTCCTCTCTCTGTCTCTCTCTCCCTCTGCAACAACATCAAATCGGCGCCCGCAAAACCCAAGCGAGTGGCGCTCGCGTCCCATGCAGTCATCACGCGACCGCCGTCAACATCATTCACCGCAACCACACCGCACATTCAGCCAGCGCCGTTCCTATTCGGCCGGCGGCGAGTGGCACGGGCGCGGGCACTTTGCCGTCGGAGCTGGTACGACATGGGCTTTTAATTCCCCTACAATAATCCCGCTCTTTCCCCCACGCCGGCCCTCGCGCATAAATGCTTCCTCCGCCCCCGCCCGCCGCTCGCCGTCCGGCGGCCGGGTCGCGAACTCCCTTCGCTTGTAAATAATGCAAATTTCCATGATACCATCATCGTCATTGCGTTTTAAACGCCCCCAGGCCGTCATTGAGCGCCGCCCCCGCATGCAACCCGCGCCGAGCGCGTTGGGCGTCGCCGAAAGGGGGCGGGGCAACAGGAGGCAATGGGAGGAAGGTTAATGCGACCGCTGGGAGACGGGGGCGGTGATGTGTGGGTCGCCCGCTTGCTGTTTCCGAGAAGTCGAGTGGGTGAGGAGTTCGGGTTACGGAGTGAGGTGTGTAAATTGAGGAGTGGCCTGGGAATTGAGGATGTGGGAGTTGGGAGGTTTGAGATTGGATGCGTGATAGTAGGTGGGTGTGAAGGAAAGAGGTGGGGACCGGGGAGTAGGAACGTGGGAAGAAAAGAAGAGAGGGGAGGCGCTAAGCGGTAAGTGATGGGGAAAGCCGTAATGGGTGATATGTGAGGAGGAGGTCAAAAGATAAGTGCAACAAGTTTCTGTATGTTCTGCCATCCTCGCGAATCGCTCCCTTACGGGTCTGTTTGCAAGTTGATCAAAGGGTATAACTTTACATTAAATGGTCTATAAAATGTGTGAGGTTTCAATGATATTCCTTAGTTGTGGTTACCATCCGGGAATTAGTGAAGTAGAGAACTATTTTATCAAATAGAATAAAATGTTTTCAATAATTATTTGCTGTAATGGAAAATGCTACATTTTCGATTTATAGAATTTCAGGACCTAAATAACATGTTTTAATTCGATAATTTGTCATGTCGAGGTTCAAGATCTGAAATACATAATAGAAAAAATATTCTTCGTGTGTATCGAAACTCTTTTCTGACGGAATCTAATTACTATGCTCCAGATTAAATACCAAACGAGGATGAACATATATAATTAAAACTTTATAATATTCTCATAATTCTCTTGAAAATGCAAAGTCGACATAATGCGTGGTTTTATTCTAAATGGTCTTCTCTAATATATGAACTGTTAGAGATGTTTTGATAACTACTTTTTGTTTTACAATTTAAAATTAATTTTTTCATTTACATTTCAAAGAAAATAATGTAAATAACCAATATGCTGTTTTGCAATTTCAATGCAGCGTCTCATTTACGTTGTATCGTTTACTAATAATTTCTAAAAAAAATAAATGGATGCTAAATTTTTATTTTGTGTTATACAATATTAACGGCTTCTGCTCATTCTTCAATGTTTTGTTAAGAAAGTTCATAAACACGTGTAAGTCGGCTTCAAGGATTTGAAAATTGACTGTGCATGACTCGGTTCACTCTTTTACAATGAAATATCCGTCCCTCCACCTCCTGCCCGTTTGTCCCTTGACCTCCTCACCCACGCGTCATCCGAGGACGCCGCCAGGTCCTCAGAACGTTCCTGCATATTACGGAGACAGCTCCTGGTAGCGCCCCTTTGGTCAACTCCCCCTCACCTTCCCACGCCTCGTGTCACCTGCGCCGCACCCCCGCAGCCCAGACGGCGCTTCTGTTCTGAGAGACCTCTGTGCTGCCCACGCATTGCACGGACCCTCTGACAGCCGCTATTGGTGTTCCTGCACCCCCCCCCTTCCCACGAACGCCCCCACGCTGGGCCTCGCGAGGGGAGGGGCGCCGGCTGCGATTGCTTAGCGACTACATAGCTGCCTCTGTAGCATTGTTGGTTGGGAAGTCCCATGTCACGAACCCAGTGGTGGCGGATTTCGGGAAACCAGAGTACTGGGTCACATGCAGCCACTGTCTGAAAGTTAGATAGATTTGTGGTTCCGAGCGCGGCAACTGCTAAGGTCATTAGCCCCGTGTAGTCCGTGTAGTCGCGGGAGGTGGCAGTTATCTTTCCCAGCTGGATGTGAAATCCGGCGCAGACCAACATGTCGGTAATTAGGTTTTATTCCTGAACCAGGTATCACTCACAAGTTGGGCACCACCCCAGTCAGGAGAAACTCCAGCTCCCAACTGGTCTTCCGACATGTATGCTATGGTAGTAATTGAAAGGGTAAGTGTGTGCAAGTAGAGGATGAGGGCACAAGAAAGACGGGAAAGGAAATATCGCGTGCTGTCCGTGGACTGTTTGTTTGCCAACTGCTTCGGAATTCGCCTAGTGTTGATCGGGAAAACCATGAAAAACGACCGATCAGAGCAGTTAGCCGCTAGAATTCTGCTCCAGGCAGCGGCTGAACTCGATCTAGATGTCTGGAAGAAAATTGAAGGGGACGTCTTCTCTGATCGTTTTCGGCCTGATACCAAGTGAATGTGAGATTAAATTGTTCAAGAACCGCCCACGAACTTTTTCTTTATCATATTTGACCCTTACTCTTTCCTTACAGACTTTTTTACGTGTATGCACTACACTATCACACATTCGGTAGAGCGTAGAACTTCACAAGAATGGATCGGTGTCCCACTGGGTGAGATACCTGGATGGAACGAGTACGTTGGCTCCGAATTTTATTTTACAATCAAGAAGGAACACCACCACCCTCTACGATAAAGCGCGCATTACAGTACGGACGGAGTCAATTGTTCCTTTGCTTGGAATACATCGTTACTTCCTCACTCACGGTGGGATACATCTTCTAAAATCGTAAATACTCGGTATGATTTCTCAAAAACAACACGTGATGTACATTATTTAAATGAAAATCCATAACAAATATGGTATTAACGTTCTTAATTTGTAGGTAGCCGTCGAGAATGTACTCTGTTTAAGATGCAGCATACAATATGTTTTTTAAACGATCATTTTTATCGATATCATATTGACCATTATTTCCGCCATTGTTTCGTAATGCCCATATTCAATTTATATTACTGCATTCATCTTTTGGTATTCCTTCCCATTACGAGAATCCGTCATCCGATGAAACCATTTTCATCACATTTTATCGTCCACAAACTCTTGCCCCAACGCAGATTGCTGTCGTTCCTTCATCGGCCATAATCACACATCTAATTAGCAGTGATAGACAGAAAACACTTCGGCTGCCACCGCGGGCCGCTCTTCGACGGATCGCCATCGACGGGGGCGCGGGGTGGACGCCATGTTTGCAAACGTTATTAACGAAGATAAAAGCAACGGCCTGGCCACGCCGGGGCGCCACTTTGGGAACGGAATGAAAATCGCGCGGCCGGTGTCCAGCGCTGGACCGCGCCGCGCCGCACTGCCAATCCGCACCTGGCACGCCCCATCCGCCATTAATAGATTACCCAGTCGCCGTGAGTTTTTTAACTCCCAATGTCGTTGCAGTTTTATGCGGACGAGCCAATAGGTGCAGCGGGGCTGCACGGAACGCGGCTGGTGATGGAGGTAGTGGAAAGGGCTGAGTGCGGGAGAGGAGCGAGGGTGGTAAGAGAAGTGAAGGTCGTGGCAGGTGATGGCGCCGGAGTTTACAGTAGCTGTGTTAATGGTGGTAGTGAAGAGATGTCGTCGGCAACGGATGTAACGATAACAATGGCGACTATCGCACTGATATGTGATGAAAAGAGCGTTAGCGACAGTGGACTAGTACCTGCGGTGATGGGTCGATTTGACGAGTTTGGCCGAACTCACATATGGTGGGCAGTGCCAGAAAAGATTGGAAATCACTATTACGGCGGCAGTGGTGATGGCAGTCGTGGTGACCACATGACGCCAGGAGCCAGGAGTGGTGTAACAAATTGTATGAGGAATGGAGTGAAAAATTATGTCGATAAAATGAAACAGGAGTGGCGTCACGAGTGGCGTCAGGAGTGGCGTCAGAAGTGGCGTCAGGAGTGGCGTCAGGAGTGGCGTCAGGAGTGGCGTCAGGCGTGGCGTCAGGTGTGGCGTCACGAGTGGCGTCAAGAGTGGCGTCAGGAGTGGCGTCAGGAGTGGCGTCAGGAGTGGCGGTAACAATGGGACCGTCGGTGGCAAAGGCGATGGTAGCATCGGAGGTGGCCGCGGGGGCTTCGGTGACAGAATGAGCATCCACGGCAATGGCGACTGCCGTGACCGGCGGCATGGCGACGGTGGCTGCGTGCGTCGCACGGTCGTGCCGCCGCGCAGATCGCCAGCGCCGAACTGCTGTTCGATTACGCGCGCGATTATTCGGTCTTTTACGCGATTACTAGGCGGCGCTTCGCGGGGGCTAATCCGCGCGTAGGTGCGCGTCCGTCTGTTTGTCCGAGCGCCGCGCGCGCGCCGCCGCGCCTGCCCCCTGGCTGCCCGCGCGACACAAAAGGCTGCCCGGGGATCAATTTCGGAAATCGTAGTTTGGCGCGGTGCGTCCGCGGTGAGGTGGGAACGACGTGAAGAGGAGGGGCGGTGCGCGTTCCAGGGGTGATACGCACGAATGGTATTGTTTGATTGGGAGCTGGCAGTGGACGAACCGTTGTTTCTTGCAAATCGGCTACGGTGGAATACAAAGGAGTCGGAAGCGCTTGCTCTGACAGTGCCTTTCTTGGAGATGCAATACAATGACTAGGATATACGGTTTCAATTGAATGGTGAGAAACTGAATGAGATGGTACGTAGAAAAATAAACACATTTGGTAAGTAATGGATTTCACATTCAACTTCAATATACATGGACGTGCACTGTCACTAAGGGATTTAAGTCACAGCAATGTGTTGAAGGCTATGTGAACAACATTGTGGCAAATCATAAACATTACTGACAAAAATAGAACAATGATTATCACCTTGAACATTATATTAATGCTGTGAAATCTAGTTCTTTCAATACACAATCATTTGGAAATATGGACTAGAACATAATATTAATCAATATTGCACTAAACTAGATTTTTAATCTCACTCTTTGATGATTTGAATCCTGAATTTCATGGAAAAAATTATAATAAAGCCTACTAATTTATTTTCAAAATTTATTGCCAATCAATACTTTTATTATCTATAAGATCAAAACTAATGAATAAGAAAATATCTAAACTTTATAAACCATATTGGAATTGTTTTTTATTCTGGCCAACAAAAAAGAAAGCTTCGAAATTAGAAGGTTGTTTCTAATTATGCAAAATGCCTGTTTAATTGAAGGGCTTTCACACATTGATTACTAAATAATTATTTTGTAATTTAACCAGGAAAAGAAGAAAAAAGTACTCTGTGTTACGTTCCGAAATAAGAAATTATGATCTTAGAGAGAAAACGATATGCGAATGTACGATCAGTGAAGCAAACAAAATAAACTTGAGCTAGGAGGAAAATCAAGCAAATGAACGTGTACATAAGACAACAAAATGAGATATCAAGTCCTCTAACGCTAATAAAGGGCTCAAAAAATCTCGCAGCCGGAAATGTACGGGAAATAGAGAAATCCAAAATTGGTTGAAAGTTATTTCAATCAGAGCAGAGAAATGAGGATAATACTGAAGTGAATTCTTAGTTTTGCAGTTTTTGTAACTTTCCAGTGTTGAAATGCGCTTCGGGACTATCTCACCAGCAAATGGTTCATTACGAACCCCCTATTCCCATCATCACCTTTTGAGTGGGATATTTTCTCTCGCAAAGGGGTTGCTGGCTACAATTAAATTCAATTAAATACAATTTAATTTAGTAAAAAAGTCTCAATATATTTATAAAGTGAACTAAGGATCACAACAATGCAATTTTCCAGAAAAAGACTTAGCTTAAACGCTTAGAAAAATTGAAACGCATAGAAAAATTGAAAGTAATTTAATGATCTCTAATATTTTAAGGAACGTTCCCATTGTGTGATACTTTGAATGCATATATGCTCTAAATAGTTAAATTAATTCGTTATCCATAATATTCTAGTATAACTACATTGTGATGTTTTTGTAGGGATCGCTATTATTAGCTTTTTTCGAACATTTGTAACTCAAAGGAAAAAAAAGGTTTGGTCATTTTTTAATGATTTACTAATATGTCACTCTTTTCCATTATTTCTAGAGTACTTTAGAACCATTTATTTTCACTTTCTTATTTAAAATAAATTATTTCTCTATTCACGTGTTACCTGTATAACATTCATTAACCTTTTATATTTTTACATTTGAACTCATTTTACAGTATAGGCTTTATTATTATTATTTTTGTAGAAAATACGTTCTGAAAGTCTTATATTCACGAAAGTTGTTTATTTATCACATTTCTAAAGGTCAGATGAAAGGTCATCGATTTATTTTCAGAAATAAAAGATAGTTCGGTCGTCAGAAAAAATCTTGATCGAATAAAAACAAGCGCATAAATGTTATCTGCCCTCTAAAATATGTTAGTAGTTTATAGAAGGGAGTTTAGGGGAGACCCTTTCAACTCACCCACAATTTCTCTGTGATGAAGTTTATAACTGCAACTATTGAAGGTAAACGAATTAATTTAAACGCAATTTTCAAGTTCCATAACGCCGCAGGAAGCACTTTTAATTCGAGTCCCATTTAACAAATTTAAAGTACTCAATCTGTGGAGGACATTAGAGCTTAATTAAAATTATTTTTAAAAAATGCATAATGGTGTGTTTGGAAAGCGATGAGCGCCATGCAAGTGCCGGTACTGCTAGTGACGTTTTAATCAAACTTCAAAACTGCTCCTGAGATCATTCAGAAATTTAATCTGACATGTCGGAGGGCGCAGACGAGAAGATGGCGACGGAAGCAGGGGCTGAAACCCGGAGAAGGAAATGTGGGGACGGGGGGAGTTGGGAAGGGGCGGGGTCGCGAGAGCAAAGCAGCGTGTTAGCTGTGGAAGTTCAAGACACAAGGCAGTCGGCTCGAAGAAGATCAGGGATGCAGATGAGGACTCAAGTACAGACTGAATAATGTCGAGAGCGATGTCGTGAGATATCTTATAGCCGCAAAAGATTGTGAAATGAACTCGTCGAAGAATATTACTTTGCAAACGATAAAATGAAAATATTAATGTATATTTCTTTGAAATACATAGTTTGTCATAAAAACACGCAGCAGTATAAAATAAACTTTCCTTAACATTAAACATGTGAAATACACAAGAAAATAATATGTAAGACAAAAAACGTAATATATAATGATATTTTTTCAAAGTATCCCATTTCATATTCACGTATAATGATACTTTATATATATATAT
>BOPP01000010.1:15607461-15626667 GCA_017312745.1 Gryllus bimaculatus | reverse complement strand
TGGCGGTGGCGGAGGCAGAGAGAGGCGGAGGCAGAAACAGACGCAGAGGCAGAGGCGAAGAGAAGAGGGGAGAAAGACAAGGGTATTTGCTGAAATATTTGTAGAGGCATGCCAAGACAGAGTTGTGACTATGGCGTGGAAATTGATATTACAATGTAGAAAAAGTTGCAAAATGGTGAACGAGCAGCAGAAGTGTTTCTATTTAGTCTCCCGTCAAGGACCATTGGCTTTGGCGCCAATAGTTCCTTGGTTCTTACTCGGTCACTCAACACAAAACACGCTATGCCTCAAATTCGCTTAAACTTCGTGACTTCACATAGCAAATGAATTTGGCTCGCGTCGCCGGTTTTGCGGTCGTAGCTTTCTGTAGAACCATCCCAGCATTCGCCTGGAGGATCGAGAGAAACTAAGAAAACCCCGGGAATAATGGCTGGCACAGGGACTGAACTCAGGCCTCCCGAATGGGAAGACAGCGCGCCACACACTGAGCCACTTCACACTGTGCAGCAGCAATAGAAAAACAAAACCTTGTGAGGGGATCGATCAATGATAGTATTGCCCTGGGGATAACTAAGGTAGCACTGGACAATTGGGTGAAGACCGGTGAGGTGGAGGTTCGATCAGTATAGGAAGTGGTGACGTGGTAAGCGGCGGTGACATTTGTAGCAGCCGTGTAGAGCGGTAGGCTTTGGTGGGATCGAATTTCAAACGGAGAGATGTAGCAGTGACAGTGTTCATGTTAACACTACAGAGTTAACACTGCATATAATGAAAGGTGGAGATTCTAAAGTGAATAAATGATCCCGCCGTTGATACACCTGTTGATATTATTGTACACTAAATATTAAATAGGTAAAATATAGTAGTATTTTATTTTCTTGACAGATAAAATTATAGTAGTTTGTAGACGAGAAGTTCTGATATCACTTTTAATTAACTTAGCCCTACAACATCTTTCAAACAACAAAAAGGTCTGTCTTCTTCTTCTTCTTCTTCTTCTTCTTCTTCTTCTTCTTCACTTCACGGATTAGGCTCATGACCTGTTCCGTTTTCACAAAGCATTCACTTCTATCTTTTCCTCGGTCTGACTAAATTTCTTGTACCACGAGGATGATAGTTAAAAACTTTTTTGGGTATTCTTGTATTTTCCATTCTTCCTATGGGTTCTTTCCATCTCTGTCTCTGTATTCCTCTATTTTCCCATTTATAGCTCCCATTTTCAATTCCTGTCTAATGTCATATGTAAACGGCTGTAACATGAAAATTTCATACTTATATTTATACATATGACATAATATGTATATTTTGGAGCCCAGTTTTGAGCTAAACGGTCAGAACAATCGCTAGTCTACACCTATTACGCCCGCCTTTCGTAAACGATTGCAGTGTTAAAAATGAACGTCTGTCCTCCTTGAACGTCTATCTGGTTGCAACAAATGCGAGCTTCTCATGTTGGTTTACCCACAATCAGAGAGAGAGGGAGAGAGGGAGAGCGAGAGCGAGAGAGAGAGAGAGAGCGAGAGAGAGCGAGAGAGAGCGAGCGAGAGAGAGAGAGCGAGAGCGAGCGAAAAAGAGCGAGCGAGCGAAAGAAAGCGCGCGAAAGAGAGCGAGAGAGAGCGCGTGAGAGAGAGAGAGCGAGAGAGAGAGAGCGAGAGAGCGAGAGCGAGAAAGAGAGAGAGCGAGAGCGAGAAAGAGAGAGCGAGAGCGAGAGCGAGAAAGAGAGAGTGGAAGCAAGATAAGCGAGAGAGTGTGACAGTGAGAGCGAGGGAGAGACAGAGAGACACAGAGAGAGATGGGGAGAGACAGAGGTAGACAGAGAGACACGGGGGACAAAGAGAGACAGAGAGAGATAATGAGAGAGCGTCAGTCGCCTTTATCCTTCCTTATCTGAATCCGGTTTCAATTCTCGAGTCGTTGAATAACCAAAACAAGTTTAATTAGAAAGTACTGATGATCTAGGCTCGTGGTTACTTTTAATTCATTTTAAAAAGCTTAATTCATTTTAAAAAGAAATGTATAAGAATACTGTAAAATCCCTCATTTTGTTTCAAATAAAATTCATTAGAAGTAGTGGAAGGGAAGGAGTTTATATCCAATAAAATCATGTATTTACTGACACATTCAGTTGAAAACATGGTTCTATTTTTTGAATAAAAATGTTTGGACGATTAATGACTCCTTTTATGATTATTTATTTATTGAGTATATTCTGCGAGGTTAACGCACATTTCAAAATATATGAGGGGTATATTACATAATAAAGTTGGATTAAATTCCCAGAGCACTGATATCATTTTCAAAATATATGTGAAAAATGTGCACACCCCAACGATTAAATTGTCTCATAAATGCAATAAACAATTTATGAGAGAAAAATAGTTGGAGAGCACATGAGGGCAACAAAATCGTTTCACGGGGTTTTCATGTCACAAATGTTCTTATGCACACAAGAAATTAATATTTGTCTTTTAATATTACTAAATAATGCAGAATATGATATGAATTTTCAGATCAAATTTACTATTTTGTTTAAAGAAAAGAATAGGCCAAACAAGGGTAAAATACATTTCGTGATTTAAGCGAACAACACGGTACAAGCAAAGTGTCTTTTGAACTAATATTTTTAATCTGTAACCGTTCTCGTAAAGGAAACAAATAGAAATATTTTAATGTATCTTTTTAAAGTGTAATCGTCATTTAAATTGACAAATAAATGAAGAATAAAAACATATTATATTGAATTCAATGCAATAAAAAATTATTTAAAAAGTAGTTAACGTCTATGTAAGAAATACAAGATCAGACAAGATTTTTCTGAAGGTTTTCGCCAAACATTTAGTTTTAAAAATGTACGCAAAACATATTTTGGAAATTACCTTACACTTGTGTACAAGATTAAAATCATAAAACCCTAACTGAGAAATATTTAATAAGAATATTGTGTAAGACACACTAGTACTATTTAATCTTATTATGAAATTTCTCCTTCAGCACTTCTGCATAGAACTCCACATACTTTCCTTTATAGATTATTGATTGAAAATTAACCGTTGGCGTACGTGCCCGACAAGAGTTGTCATGGCCGTATGAATCAAATGGACCGTAAAGTAAATGACATAAAACATGGTTGCGGTTAGCCATATTGACTATAATCTCAAGAGTAAACTCGTAAGTTTTATGTATGTAAACAATGTACGTAATGTTTGTACACAACTAGTACCAACGTGTCTTCAGTGTACTAATTTGAAATTGCTGTTTTTTTCGTTGTATTTTCCGTCAGCAATTCAACCATAAATTTTTATTTTGAGCCTGTAAGTTTATTTCATATTCTGTAATTACTTCGGTAGTTGTAACCTTGAACAAGAAACTCTACATTCTGCTACATAGGCAGGCTATCTGGGCTACAACCTCAGAGAATGCCTCTCTCTACCTCAATTTACTTTTAATATACATTGGACACAGTTGTGGAAAGTCTGTAAATACATTTCATAATCACTTGATAACAGCCTTAACCAACCAGTTAGACATTCTATGTAGGCAGATTGTCTGGGCAGCAACCTGAGAGACAGTTTCTCCCTCTCTCTCTCTCTCTCTCTCTCTCTCTCTCTCTCTCTCTCTTTCTCTCCCTCTCTCTCTTTCTCTCCCTCTCTCTCTTTCTCTCCCTCTCTCTTTCTCTCCCTCTCTCTCTCTCACCATAAATTTCACTTTTGATATTTTTCTACAAAGCTGTGGAAGCACTGTAAATATATTTCATCTTTTGTAATCACTTGGAAGGAAGCAGCCTTAACCAAGCAACTCGATAGACCACACAAGCAGAATGTCTGAATCGCAACCTGGAAGAGGTTGAGGGTCTCCCTAGGGGCCTCCTAAGTTTGTGTGTCCGACGGCATCTAGACGTCTCGCGAGAAGCACGCGATCAAAGTACTGCGAAACGAGGGCTGACAGCCTCTCGCGTAGGCGATCCCCTCCAATCTGAATCCGCCTCCAACCGGCGCGGGGTCGCGTCGCGGCCGGAAGCTACGCCGATCCGACGATCCGCCTGAGACACCGCCGACGACGACGGCGAACGCACGAAAATATAATTCAATTTTATTCAAACTTGATGTTGTTTCTGTATGGCGTCGGGGAAGACTGGCTCATATCGTGTCTGCCCCCACCGCCGCCTCCAGCGCCGCTTCCTTCTTCTGCTTTTCCTCCCACTCACCATGCGCCGCCGCCCCCGCTTCCGAAACCGGAGACACCCCCGGCGTGCCCGCCGCATCTGCAAGGCTGATTCGGCCGCTCGCAGCTGCAGCTGCAGGAGAGGAAGCGGCATCTGCTCTCGCACCGACGCGCAATATCGCGTCGGCTCACGAGGCGACAGGATCCGCCGCAGAGACGGGGGAGGCGGGGCGGGGGTAGGGGCGTGGCCGGACGGGAAAAGGAAGAAACGAAGCGAGGATGAAGCGACGAGAGTTGTGAAGGGTGAGACGGTGACGAAGTGAGCGGGATGAAGCAATAGAAGGTGGATCATCTTAAAAGGTGCCAACATGTGGATTTCAAAATTGTAAGGATATTTTATGAATGAATGTTCTTTTAAATTTATACAATGATGTGATAAAATTTAAAAAAAGAGAGACACAAAAGCCTTAAAGAGAAGCAATAAAAGCATGTTTGCTGATTTTATTATATATTTCAATTAATTTATTTCTAGCAAGCTATTTTTTCTTTGTGAATTAAAATCCTTACTTTTTATGTCTAAACATTTATTTTTATGGAATATCATTGATCACAAATAACTTCAGAGCAATGAATTTTAATGAAAGAAATTTCTCCAAAAAATAAATGTTAAACTGCAGTTATATTTGAATTTATTGAAGTATTAAATTTAAGTTAAGTTTTTTGAACACTCTTCCTCACTTCCACATGCCTACGCACATACAGAACAGCTGTGGTAGGATACTCAACATCTGGGAGAGAGTTTAACAGGATCCACTGAAAGAAAGATATCGGTTTGTGAAAGATGTAGACCAAAGGTCGAGATACAAAGTTCTGCCTCAAGACATCATTATGAGTTTCAGCTGCTCCACAAACTTTTTGTGGAGAGTTGCGAGAAACTGGAGTTCTAATTCTTTTCCTCTGCGCAGGAACGAAATTCGCGATCTTATTTTTATACAATTTTCTCGGAATACTCAAACTTTTTTGTTTTTGTGTTCTGTCTTATTTTGTGAAAGCCACTCTAAATTATTAGAGCACTCAATTAAAAATGACAGTTGTAGAAAATCAATAGGGTGGCACAAATAAAAATTACTTGAATACAATACATTCTTTCTTTTATAAAATATTTTTTTTTAATTGACTAACTGAATATTTGAGAGTAATTTTATTCGCGAATACAATATACATTATTTTTCTGAAGAATGTTACATTAGAGAATTGCAATCTAACATTTCCAATACGAAATAAGTCTTCCGTCAAATTAAAATAAGTATGAAGAGTATTTTTATTTCAACTATTAAAACATTGATTACAATCAAAAATATGAACACACGCTGTTAAAATCATTTATTGAACCAATATAAATAAAACATTAATGAAGAATTAATGAATAAATATCAATTTGATGAAACCTTCTGCTTTTACAAAGAATAAAAAATTAGTTTTTCGTTTAATTTTATTATATGATTGTTAATCTTTCAAAGATAGTTTAATATAAAACACTATATTGTCCGAGTGTACCAGCATCCAAAGAATATAAGACTTAACTCTAATCTTTATTTTACTCAGATTCCTTCACTCTATGTAGACATTTTCTCGTGTCTTAAATTATACTCTTATACTATATCGTTTAGAAGACAACAAAAGACTTTCTGCGGAAATTATAATCTGGAAAATAACTGTATAATTATTTATGGCACTAACTTAATGAACGCAGCATCAACAATGCTTCATTTGAACGGTGGGACATGGAGTTAAGGGTGAACTGGAACAATGACGCAGTGACAACTTTTCGTTTCGCAACACACTCGTTTTTGCTGCCCCGTCCTCAGTCCTCACCTGGCGCCCACGCCTAATGTCACAATGCCTTGCGCCCGTGCTCGATACTGGCTGCCGTTCCACCTGATCACATCTACCCAGCCCCGTCCACCCCCGCCCCGCCCACTTCGCCTCCCCGCTGCGTCCTAATGAAGTCCTTAAGGGCGAACGGGAAAGCTGTTTATAATGAGGGCTATCACAGCAAGCGCATCTCGCGGCTGAAAGAGCCGTGTCGGGAACAATAGGGGCGCGGCACAGGCCGCGGGGCCACCGATGGAACAGGTGTTCGCGGCCATATCACAGCGCGCTTTTTGTGCTTCCGCCCCTCCCCTCCCCTCCCCTCCTCCCCACTCTCCTCGACCCACGGAGCGTCTGCCGCGCCGCGCCGCGCCGCCCCACGGCGCCGGGTGCCGCCCCGCAATAACAGGCACAGGACGCGACTATTGTGCGCGATAATCACCCTCAATAATACCTACTCCACCCCTCCCGCATCTTGCTTCGTAAGAGCAAGTGTACACAAAACAAGGTGGGAGGCCTACAATGCTAGGGGTAAAGAGGGTGCCCTGGGGAGAGATCTCCCCTGGCGCTTACCGCTCGTCCCCTCCCCCCTCTCGACCACGCCCACTCGTCGACATCTCTCGGTCGCCCGGCGCGGCCTGTTCGGTTGGCGGTCCTCGTGTAAATCATAACCTGTCAAACTCACGCAACCTGTTAAAAAGTTCGCTTAATCTGTTGCGGGCAATCCGAGGCTCGCTCTGTTGTCGCGGGAGCCACGCATCAACCATCGGTTCGAGGGGGGGGGGAAGCGGGATGAAAAAGAATCACAATTCACTGGGGAAGTGATAGACATTCAGTGGACGCTGGCTGCCAGGTTCGGCCGCTCGGTGTAGTCCGAGTGTGTGAGCGTGGGGGGTTGGCTGCGGGAAGGGGTAGGGGATTGAAGGAGTGGGGGAGCGGTTTGATGGCAGAGGGCAGAAGAGGGCGGCTGGAAACACAAAGGGGTCACCGGTGGAAAAGTGAACCTCTTCTCCCGCTTTATGCGCGCGTTGGTCATTAGCTTTTTCGTTGGAGCTTCCAGTTTCTCCCTCTCTTCCCTTATCCGCCCTTCCGTGTTTTCCGCGGCGATGGGTGAATCCAATTTGCGGTGCGGGTGCCGTCCTGCTCCGAAACAGGTAGTGCTGTCAGTGTTCCCGCGCATTTCGAGGTGCTTGGGGACAATCATAACTACTACACAAAACGAGGAAACGAATTTCGAATTGTGGAGAATCTCGACCGGTGAATCTATCGTCTCGAATTTGCAAAGCGGTTTTCGCTTAATTGCTTTGCAACTGGTTTGGGCACGCCGCTACTGTGTGACGGACTGCGCGCCGGCGGTAGGCGGTGGATTTGCGTTGATAGAAATTGCATCCGTGTGCACTCATGGAAACAGCATCAATAACAGTGCACAGAAGGTAATTACCAATAACATTCGCTAAAGAGAAAATAATAACAAAGAGATGGCTAGTTCTTGCTGCTATGAAATCGAAATGCTAATTTGTAGCACGGTAGTAAAAACACAAACAGGATATTAAAATTGGCGAAATATTCAGATACGCTGAAATAAAAAAAATATTAATGACACGGAAATCACACATGAAAAATTCAACGGAAGCACTAAATTCTACCAAAAATTTAGATCACGCAGTAATACTTGCGTAACGTAATTATTAGACTTTCATTCAAAATATCAGACTTAAATTGAAACTGTGGGGGAAATAGCAATTAATAGTTGATGCAAGATTGTCAGCAGTTTAAAAACATCGTTTTATCCCTATTTTTTCTACAATACTGTTTAAACATTTTTGAGATTAAAAGAATCAATGAATTTTTTTAATGTAACAAATATTAAAAAGTAGTTCTTTTCAATAGTTCTCTAGCATCAACATTCTCATTTAATTAAATAAACAAAAATCTAGCTTTACTACAGGTGCCGCGGTTTTCATTCAAAATTAAAGAAAATTCTTCCTATTTAGGAGACCATCCGGTTTACTGTAGAACTGTAGTACTGTAGAAAAATCGATTTCTGGGAACTATCAAGTGTCTTAGAGCTCACGTCCTTGATTGAGTGTCCGATGAATAGTTCTACTAAAGCCGAAAGGCACGTTCATGATTACGTCAGCTGCGAAGACCACATGTAGACCAAACACACCGAAGGCTATCTGCGCTGAATGTGGATGTCTCCGCGGTAATCCGGTGGCGTCCGGTTGGGTTCGTGACGAATCCGAGCAGAATGGAGAGGCTTGGGGGATGAAAAAAAGTTGGAGCTTGTCGAGGGGAAGAGGGAGAGATCGAGGAGGATAGCGACGAGTCAGAACGAATTTTGCTGGATTTCACTGCAGATAGGAACAAGCTGGGGTGAGTTGGAATAGGTCGAAACTGGTGGGAGTGTAACAGTCGTGTCTAGTCGGATCGGGTGGGTGAGAACAGATCGGACTGATTGATAAGTGTCTCCGGCGCAACAACTGCTAAGATCATTGGTTCCGTAAGTGTAGGGCACGTTTTTGTCGCGGAAGGTGGTGGTGATGTTTCCCTGCCGCATATCATGATCAGGTACTGACCTGCATGTCGGATAGTGCGGTTTTCCCCAACCAGGTATCTCCCTCTAGTGGGTACACGAGCCAGCTGGGACAAGCCCTAATCTTCCGACTGGTCTCCTGACATGTATGGTAATGGAGTGCATGTAGGTGTGTGAAAGTAAGAGGTGAGAATAGATCAAGGAAAGGGGAAGGATGATCGCGTTCGGTCCATGGCCCATTTTTTACGGTACTGCTCCTGGAGTGGCCGTGTGATCGAGAGACCAAGAAAAACTATCTAGCACAGCAGCCGCCCGCTAGGATCCTCCTTCAGACAGCAGCTGAATTCGACCTATGTATCAAGCTAGGATCGAAAATTATGCCATTATTTGGACTCGAACTCTAGGACCTTCGGTCAGAGGTACTGCAGACACCAATTGATGCTCTGAGCTTCTTACGCTAGATGGATGCCGGCTCTGATCGGGACGGGTTAGGTACGGTCTTCCGGGTTGGAGTTGTTTAAAATCGTGTTCAATCTGGTCGGGTGAAGCCGTGACGGCCGGGGGCGGGGCGATTTGAGTTAGGTTAGGTTAGCCAGGATCGGGTCCAGGCAGGTCAGGTCAGGCGTGGTCGAGACCTGGAGTGACGTGAATTGCATAGGATCAAGGGGGGCAACGCAGGGTAGCAGCAGGTCGAGTGGAGAGCCGAGGCCCAAGGGCGTGGCGGGACGGAAAGGAGAGGGCAGGCCGGCTAGGCGGCGGGAGCGGGGGAGCGTCGTGCGGGGCGGGCGCAGGAGAGAGTGGCGGGCGCGGCGGCGGCCGGAGGGTAGGGTGGGACGGGTTGCGCGTGGAGAGATGAGCAGGCTGGGCGGAGCGGGATGGGCGGGGCCGGTGGGGCGAGGAGGCGGGTCGCGCGGGCGAAGCAGGCTGGACGGAAAGGCGTGGCGAGGCGGGTCCGGACGAGGTGGCGGTCGGGTTGGGCGTGGCACGGCCGCGCGGCGGAGAGGCGGGGCGGGGTTGGGTGGAGAGGAACGGGGCTAGTGGAGCGCGCGGCCGGGCGGGGCAAGATGGGGCGGGTTGGGTGGGACGGGCCGCGCAAGAGAGCGGGCGGCGCAGGGTAGAGAGGGGGCGGCTGGTGGAGCGAGGCGGTCGGGCGGGCGGGGCGGGCAGGGTGGGGAGGGTGGGCAGGAAAAATGGGGAGGGGTGGAGCGGGGCGGAGACTTAATACCCGCGTCTGTGATGGAGCGCTCCCCGCGCGCCGCGTCGTCGCCTGGCGTGGGCGCAGGCGTGGGCGCAGGTGGGGCCGCTAATCGCGTGGATTAACGCGGCGGCGCACGGAGTCGAAGCCGGGTCGATACGTCTCGATTCTGCGGGATTGCCCCATCGCCCGCCCTGGTCAGCGAGGTCCTCGCCCTCTCTTAGAGAGGGGGGTGAGACGTCTAGTGCGACACCTGCGAACGACCGACGATTCTGAGGAGGGGGGGCAAGTGGGATGAGCGAACGACTGATTTTGATGTGATGTGAGTGCGGACAGATAATAATGTTGGCGCAAGTGGTACATATGCTAGGAGAAAGAGATAAATAGCGTTTAATATCCGGTGTATTTGTTTTCTGTGAACTTGTTCAAATATATGGAGAAAGAAAAAAGTGAGGCATACGAGAGATAACGAAGTAATCGAGGAGAAGTACAGTCCTAATAAATTTAGATTGAAACAAAAATGATTTTGCAAAAAGGAAAAACGTCGAATATACAAGAAAATGCACAAAACAGAACAGTACAATTCATTACTGTGAATTGAGTTGTAAAACAATACTACTACAAACAAGGAACAGCGCAAATGTTGTTGAGTCACATCTGTGAGAAAGAGGAGAGTTTTACTTTATGAGTCTTCTTCAGTTCATATGAATAGGGGTTCAGTATCCCAGTTACTTTCTTTTATTTGCTCTCATCACTTTTGACCGTAACATACTGAAGTTTAATCTTGAGATTCAATTCAAACTATATACGTTTAATAACTGTGTACATTTTAAAAAATAACTCCCATAAACCATGGCCGTACTCCTAGTCAGCGAAATGAAGACAAAAATCAACAAACTTTCATTGTTTTCCTGACCACTACCAACCATGTTTTTTTAATGAACACAACAAAACACATTTAAGTAACTAACAAATACAAAACGATTAACTCACAATTATCTAAAAACTATTTACAGATTATTATATAAACAGGTGTAGTAAATGTATACTAATTATACACTTTCTGCCCAAACAAAAAAAAGTAGCTAATAATATTGCTGGGAGCCGTAACAAGCATGACCTACGACCTAACGAAGGGGAAGGCGATCTAGGCGACTCTTTCCTATCATCATTCACAGAAACACTGTATGGAATTAAGAACCGCGACCCATATTATTCGATTTTTCTGGAAAAGATAGTAACTAGAAACTATTGGCAGAACGTGTATTAATAAAATATTTACTAACGTGACCTTCGTACTGAACCCACTTTAAAAGTGTTTCTCAATAGTACTCTAAAGTCGGAAATTAAAATATGTGTTGTGCATATAGAATGTATCATTAATGGGGACTCAGCAATAAGCTGAGCAATTTCAATGTAATGATTGAAACAGAGACATGAAACCGTTGCTTTCATTCCTCGCCTTTATCTGAGTACATAAAAGTGATGAACAAGTTGAGGTTTGAATACCAAAAAAACTACTGTTTATAATACTGAAATACACATTTTGATACATTCATCTCAACATACCCTACGTAATAGACGAACTACTGTATCAGAACTTCATCTGCTGGAATTAATTTAGAAGATCCCAAGATTTTATACACCAAATTGCTAGGCTGTGACTCATTGATTTGACTGGAGCAGCTTCTACTAATCCTTGAGTTCACCTTCAGATCCCGAAGGATTTGGAGAGATATTAGGCGCTGTCCACCAGCGGGATTAAGTCACAGGTCTCTCGCGGTATGGGATTACGTCCTCAAATTACCTCCGACAGCCTAAGCCGTTCCTAGCGGTATCGTCTCGGCCGTAGAAGCCCATGTTCCGCCGAAGATCACTGAGAAGGAATCCATAGTTCAAGACTTGTTTTGTTAACACATACTAGAACATTTAGTGAGTGAGTGTGTTGACTTTGGGTGAGTCATCTTAAATTATTAGTCTCTTCACTTTTGTATATGTTATATTCCAGAATTTGGTGGAACCGTGTACCTCCTCCAAATGAAGGCGAGATCTGAAGCCAAACAAAATATCGGCTTACGGAGATTTCACTCTCCAGGTATCTCCCAAGAGAGAAACTACATATCCACTGAGACAAGCTACAAGGTCCAGACATGTGTGGTAGAGCAGTGTATGTGAGCGTGTGCGCAAGTGAAGTACAACAAGGAAGGAAAAAGAAACATTGCGCGTATCTCTGAACCATTGGTTAGGGCAATGCTCCGACATTCATCTGGAATTGATAGAAGAAAGCCCACAAAACTACGAAGCAGAGCATCCGACGATTAGAATACGCCTTTAGACAAGTTAAATTTGCCACAACTCCGTAACTCGTGTCAGAAATCCACCACTGTTGGTACTTAACTCTTTGTGAATCCTAGGTCAAACTTTTAGTGAATGATGCCGCAAAGAAAATGGTATTGCCGCTGAGAATGTAAATGACAAAAATATTAATAAAACAAAATATAATAACACTATTAGACAATTCACTAAAAGAGTATCTATTTCATTAAGAACTACATTCAAAATTTAATGAATGCCTTAACTTGTAAACACTAGTTACAGATGTCGAAATACTTCACCCCATGATTGTGAAATGAATGTAGAATAATTTTGACCTTGCAAATTACTAACGTTTTTATACAATATTAATGGCGCTCTGTTACTATAATTTAATGTAAATTAATACAGGTTTTAATGGTCTGGTAGCTATAGAAATTCTACCTTTATTGTATTACTTCGTTTTTTAATTTCTGTGTTGTAACAATGTAACTTTTCACCCGGACACAGTGTCTTTTTTTGGTTCATTATATTTGTGGTCGGTAAATGTTTAGAATCTAAGTATGATCGATTCAGTTTGGTGCACGATTAGATTGATGTGCACTTTGAAAACTTGATCTATAATGCGGATAAATATAATAGCAGAGGGTCATTTCTACCAGGTCTCGTATACTAATATTATTAGTTTATAGTAACAACATGTCGTAAATAC
Organism: Gryllus bimaculatus; assembly: GCA_017312745.1. NCBI lineage: Eukaryota > Metazoa > Arthropoda > Insecta > Orthoptera > Gryllidae > Gryllus > Gryllus bimaculatus. The sequence goes on along the minus strand of BOPP01000010.1, from coordinate 15,613,878 downwards.
AAGAATGATAGTAATATCTATCAATATTACCAATTTTACGAGCTGAAAATAAAAGAAAGAATTATTTAGCCTCCGATTACGTGAGAGGTCTTGCGATTCCGTCAAATATACAGCAACTCGTGGTAAATCCTAAAAAATTAAACAATTTTCATTTTGATCGAAAAATGCAAACATTTAAATGTGTTTTCTGTATTACATCACACTGCACATGCCGATTAACTATTCAGTGCGCCAACGCTTGTGGCGCAAAATTGTTCCTATTTCCTCCGCAGTGAGGTCCGCCTTGACTCGGGGTGTCCCAAGGCAGCGCGCTGACCACGCTCAAAGCAGAATCCGCTGGCGCGCCCCTTGGAAGAGAGGAGGCGGTGAGATCGAGTGGGCACCGATCCGTGGCCCCGGGGAGCACTCTGCCCGAAGGTGGACGCGAGAAAAAAGAAGGGGTGTCCCAGCTCAGGGCGAGAATCCGCGAAACCGAACTGGACGGGCCGGAACGAGACTGGACGGGAGTGGACGGAACCAACGTCGACTGGATGGTGGTAGTAGATAGCGGTACAAACCGGCTCAAGTCACGTCATAGCTGAACTGTAGGGTCAGGACGGATTGGATCGAGATGGCTCAGACCGCATCGAGCTGGGTCGGGTCCGGGTCGGGTCCGGGTCGGGTCCGGGTCGGGTCCGGGTCGGGTCCGGGTCGGCACGGCCGGGCACGGTCGGGCACGGTCGGCACGGTCGGGCACGGGTCAGGGCACGCGGGTCGGGCCCGGTGTCGGCACTGGTCGGCACGGTCGGGCACGGGTCACGGTCGGGCACGGGTCGGCACCGTCGCGGCACGGGTCCGTGGCACGGTCGGGCACGGTCGCGCACGGTCGGGCACGGGGTGCGGCACGCGTCGGGCACGAGTCGGGCACGGGTCGAGCCACGGTCGGCACGGGTCCGGGCGCGGGTGGCACAGGATCGCGGTCCGGTCGATGTCCGCGGTTGGTACAGCGTGGGGCCCGGGGCGGGGCGGACGTCGTGGACAGGTCGGGATTGGTTGGTTCAGGACGAGTAATATCAGGACGAGTCGGGTTGGTCCCACAGGGACGAATTGAGTGGGGTCGGATCGGTGAGGTTGTGACGGGTCAGCTGGGGTTGGGACGGATTGGGCTGAATTGAGACAGGTGGGAACGATAATGTCGGAGTGCGGGATCGCTATGGGGCGGAATGGGGCGGGGCGTGGTCAGGCAGGACGAGATGCGGCGGGGGGGGGGGGGGAGCCAGGGCGAGGCGAGGGGCCCGGAACGGATCGGGGAGAGGCAGGGAGAGGCGGTGGCCGGGGCCGCAGCGTCGGCGAGTGGTGACCCCGCAGCTACAAATCCACCCGGAGGAACTCGGCAGGCTCCGAGATCAATATGGTCGAATCTTGCTTGCCCGCCGGCGGGACTCAGCTCGACCACCGACAGACTGACGTCGACGAGCTCGCTTAACTACCCGGTGCTAGTTTACTCGATCGGCCTCGCAACCCTCGAACAAACTGTAGAGCAAGTGTAGACGTGAATGTAGTACAGTGATGCGAACTGATGAGTTCATGAATATGAACCTTTTAGTTAGCCACTTGAACGCAAATATTAATGGAAAATGCTCTTAAATATGGACCTTATAAGAATAAACGAGTGAGATTAGAAACACACACTGACCTCAGGATATCTCGTCAATCCGAAGAGATTATAAGTAGCTCAGTGAAAAATTAATAAATTTTCGTAGCTTTAACATTTTATGTCTTCTCTCAATTTTGTTGGGTTGCTTATGCCTCTCAGATTGGCGTTACAAGCAGTAATATTATTAATTGATTACTTTTATCTACCATAAGAGTTCTATTCCCGCGCTAGTATTCCTCGCTCAGCCGTTTACTTGCATCCAGCATATTTTTTTATACTTATACTTTCCTTTACACTTTTTCCCCTTTTTAGTTACACTTACTTATTTACTGGAGGTCATTATCTTACTCTTCCGCCCGCTAACTTATCTTTCTACTTATTGTTCGTTGACATATCTGCAAGTCAGGTTCTCATCCTATATTTCATTTACTTCCCGCTTATCCGTCCCCCTGTTCACATCCCTCGCCTGCTCGCTGATTTCCCTATCCATATCTCGCTGGCCCGCACGTCTTCCCTCTCTCTATTCACCAGTAAGATAGTTTGTCACGCGAAATTTTCTTTGATTGTAAGTCGTTTCTAATATTACTAATTTGCTATTTTGTCTACATTCCAAACTCACATATTTACCTAGTGAATTAAAGACTCGCGCCTGCATAATAATGGGTTTCTTTTTTACAAATTCACATCATTATTCATTAGCGCATAGGAAAAACACATTTTTTTCTGATATTTATTGCATATTCCTGACTGATAATTCAGAACCTTCTTAGCGGAGAAAAAGCCAAGTGTTAGATGAAAGAGAAATTATTTTAAAAATAATACCTCTTAGATCTGCTACCACGAGTTATATTAACTGACTCAGAACACACACACCCTTGAATTGGGAAATGAATTTTCACAACAATTGCATCTTTTCTTTATTAATTGTTCGTTTATAAAATACCATTTTTTCATTTGAAATATCTTGTCTTTCATTTCTGGAGTCACAACGTATCATTCACCAACTAATGTGATATAATTTATTACTTTTATTTAAATGTCGGTAAAATGGAATAATACTAATGAACAATATTTTTGAAAAATAAGCAGTGAATTCCCGGAAACCAAAGAGTAAAATCGTATACAATTTTTTTTGTCCACGCTCACACTCCCATGAAACTTGTCTGCTTCCATTTTTATCATACTTTTAGCTCACACAACACAAACATGAGTTTTTAATTGTGTATTTTGCCGTAAACATTTTGCTTGGAAACAGGAATGAAAGAGCAAATCAGCGGAACTCGTTTAAACGTTCATTATTATTTGTGGAAACGAAAACTTGAAAATACATTTGAAATTCTGTATACAGAAAATATCACAATACTGAATTCTATTTACTTAAGTATTCACAGATGCATAAGTATTTCATATTTTTCACGTCAATGAAAAGTGGAATTATATGCTCAAATTTGCATTTGGGGCAAAAAATAGTGGAGGTACAATTCGTAAAACTTCGATTTACTTTACAGAATCTTCAGAAAACAAATACTTAAACATTACATTTTATTTACAAATGAGGAATTATCATGTTCTAAATAATGTAGGAATGACGGATTACGTAATAAACATGCAACCATACAGTAGTAAATTGTATGCCAAAGAGTATTTTTTTCAAGAAGATAGATTTAAAAACTTTACTGAAATTCAAAAATAAAAAATATTTACATGAATTACAAATTGAATGTCATTTGTTGCAAATATTTCAGAATGTTTATGTTCAATATCTACTATTGGTTTATTACTAATAAATTATCATATGAAACCATTATTCATTTTATCACAATTTCTAACATTGTCTAAATACTGAACGTCATCTGAGAACTGACGGTAAAATACTTTTGAGAAAAAAAACCAATGATCAACACTGATTCCATTTACTTAAGTATTCAGAGATGCATAAGTATTTCATATTTTTCACGTCAATGAAAAGTGGAATTATATGCTCAAATTTGCATTTGGGGCAAAAAAATGGAGGTACAATTCGTAAAACTTCGATTTACTTTACAGAATCTTCAGAAAACAAGTACTTAAACATTACATTTTATTTACAAATGAGGAATCAGCACGTTCTAAATAATATAGAAATGACGGAACACTTATCTCATTCTAAGTACTTTTAATTACTTAGAATGAGATACCTTTAAATTCTTAATGTCATCAGTTTGCATGAAGAAAATCCGGTTTATTCTTTCAACAATTCCAAATAATTTGTTTTAAAAAAATTACTAAGCATTAAAAAGTTCGTCTTTAACTTAAAAAAAAGAATGCTGACACTAAGTACTTAATTTTAGAAAAAGCGTCAGATAAACTAAAGTATTTGTTATTCTTAGCTACTTTTCGTCGAACAGCAACATGTGCAATAAAGTGTATATTTCAACATCAACGTTGTTATGATTTGTCGCGTTTTGAAACAACTTAATTTTACTATGAATTTTAAAAAAACATACAGACAATTACCATTACTATTTAGTATTTGCGAAAACTGATTTGATTATGGTAACATTCCTATTATGTTGTCACAATAATAATGTTATTAACGTTTTCACGTTTGTCATCATTTTCAGCCTCCTGAGTCGATTCTACAATTCGACTGTTGGCCCGCAACTGCAGCTTCTGGTAGTAACACTATGTAAGAGTAAAGATGTATAATTTTCCTGAATTGTCTTTACATTTCTGAAACAAATTTTAGACTAGTTCATCGCTTCTAGGTGCGAGGTGCTACACTCGACTGCACTGTGTATTGACGAAAACGTCACACGCATGTAATATTTAGATTTTAGTTTTTATACGGGTAAATTCTGCAAAATTTGTAATGATTTGGTATTAAAATATTTATTTAAATACTTTTCAATAGAAGTTGTTCAAAATATGCTATGAAAAATCCATTTTTACTATGAAAGTAATCGTTTAATATGTTCTTTAATTATAAAATTTAACTTCGACAATTTAAAACGTTTTATCCTAATTTGTAGGTAATGAATACTTTGGTGGATTAGATTTCATATAATTGAATGCATAAAATTTTACGTACTTACATTATTATTAGCTTAGAATGTAAGAATAATTCTGAGTATGCGTTCTTACTTCATTTTTCATAACAAAAATATATTTACTGTAGAACTGTTTGGAATTGTAGACTTTTCTGTTAGTTACATCATATGGTTTACATGAATCACTACGAATTTCATACATTCTAACAAAATTCTTTAGAGCCATTTTACCACACTACCATATTTATTTCATTACTAAATGAACTAAAATAATCTACTATTTCATGTGTTTACAATGAAGCGACACATCGACTACTCACATTGCCCCCCATTGCCTTCCAAAAGGCCCCACTTGCTCACAGTGCCACATGCTAGAACTGTGAAAAGTAGCCTCAAAAAGTTTAGTTTAGAGTGCGAGTTAGTTCACCCATTTTCTTTCATCATATGTAGTAGTAGTAATAGTATCCTGACCCTCAGTCAAAGTGAAATTCTGTGAGCAGGACCAAGACGATTCTACTGATTTGCGTCTGGTGACGCGAATGATGCTTTCTCCAAGCTCGCTAGAAAACCGGTTTTACAGTATATTCGCAACACATTTCTATGAGTATAACACCGCTACGCTTGCTTTAACAATGTTTGTTCCTTTGGTGCATTCACCGACATTGTGCTTTACATTCTCGACATCCTATTTGATCTCGAGAGATCAGCCGTCGGACGAGAATCACGCGTAACAGACGTTGTACTGCGTTTCCGTAGTACATACGATATCACTATGGCTCGTACTGTCTAGTACTTGAAATACCACAGGTTTACATCTGGTAACCTTCTCGGTATCATTTCCTCCGTTCCGTCAAAAGGAGAGGTTCGAGTTTTTCCATCGTGAGATTCGCTTCAGAAGGCCTTGCCCATTGTTACACTTCGCGTCGCAACAGTCGCATGTCCTTCCCGGCCCTCTAAAGCGCCGTGGGGTGTGGGAGGGGGCGGGCGGCAGCGAACCGCACACGGAACCGTCGAGCGCGTCGGGGGCGGCGACGGCGGGCGCCGAGCTTCGTAACATGGTTTTGTGTCCTTATTGGTGCACATGTCACCGACATTGTGCTTTACATTCTTCGCGGACATCCTAATTTGATCTCGAGAGATCAGCCCGTCGGACGAGAATCACGCGTAACAGACGTTGTACTGGTTTCCGTAGTACATACGATATCACTATGGCTCGTACTTGTCTAGTACTTGGTTGGAGAGTAGGTGGCTCAGCCGAGGTTTAGCTCGATGGTGTCGTGGTATATCGGGCTGGAGCATCTTCCTCCGGGTTCCTGGTCAAGAGGTAGGAGAGGTTCGAGTTTTTCCATCGTGAGATCCGCTTCAGAAGGCTTGCCCATTGTTACAGCTTCGCGTCGCAACAGTTTCGCATGTCCTTCCCGGCCCTTAAAGCGCCGTGGGGTGTGGGGAGGGGGCGGGCGCAGCGACCGGCACACCGGAACCGTCGAGCGCGTCGGGGGGCGGCGAACGGCGTTGGCGCCGAGAGTCGAACCCCGCGGGCAACGGGGTGGGGGTGGTGGTGGACGCGTGGAGTTTTTGTCGTGGGCGCGCGGTCCGCGCGAGGCTGCGATGGGCAGATACGCAAGCGCTCGCGAGCGGCCGCCGCCCCCGCCGCCGCCCGCCCCGCCACCGCCCACCCGCCTCCGCCCGTCTTCCGCGCCGCGCCGCGAGCGGCAGCTTTATAAGCCTACAGCCTGGCGTCCCAGGCCACGG
>BOPP01000010.1:15594904-15607436 GCA_017312745.1 Gryllus bimaculatus | reverse complement strand
ACGCCCCAGACTATGGCCCTCTGCGGTCCCGGGCCCCACAACGCAGCATAGCAGCATTCGTTTGTCTACGGAAAGCTGTCCCTCGCGTAAAATATTAATCTAAATTTAACGAACGTGCGGATAACAGAGTGTTGTATAATATTCAAATCTGAAATACTTAATTACTGACGAATGTAAACGTATTCAAATGTACAATGAAAGAACGACGAATATTCATCTTCTACTTTTAACAATTACATGAAAACTGAGGACATTACGAAAGATATGAACATTGATGTTCTAGTTTTCTAGACCAATAACAAAATAATATTTCATCATGTCTGCTCTGTACCAATTAGTAAATTTTAAAACAGTATAAACTAATCTCTGTCATAACAAAAGTTTGTCAAGAATAAACTCGGGACGTCTTCGTTATAACTTTTAATATTTAATTTGTTGTAGCAACATTCATAATCGCCCGTTCCTGACTGATAGTAATATTTTTAATTCAAATGATATGGAAGTACACGAGTATTATTGATTTATTTTCTTTAAAAATTCTTTCGTAATGTAACGTATAATAATAATTTTCTAGACCTTTGAGACTTGACTTTTCAAATGATTTCAGTAATAATTTGGATATTTTACAAGAGAATAAACTAATCCCGTTTCAGAACCTATTCATTCTTAAATACAACCAAAATGTTTTCGCTTAAATACCTTTCACAGTTTTAATGTTTCATTTCGGTATTTTAATTGTTTTCTTTAGCAACCAAAAATTCAGAAATAGGGAAATATCCTAGAAGTATATAATGGATAAATTCTGGGTATAATTCCATAATGACGACACAAATAATATTGGAAATAATACACGAAAATTAAATAGCAAGAACAAAGCTATGAGAAACTTTGTTATAGAGTAATGCTAAAGTCTCACGTTGCGTCCAAATACTGCATCATATCCGTTCTGCCGTATTTTTATAGTCCTGAAGGGCAAGCTTTGAAATCATGTATGTACGGGAATATGAAACAGTTCTATACATATTGTACGCATAGTAATCTACCATTTGTTATCAAGAACTTTCATTGACCAATAATGACAATGAAGTATACAGAAAACAAAATATACAGAAACTACTTGCATACACAAAAAACTTTAATAAACAATAGTACTTTAGATTTTAGAAATATTTGATAATATGAGATACTTTAATTAATTGGATTGTTGGTGAAGTAGATACCTTTTTTATTTTGATAAATAAATAGAGATATTGTCAGGTATCAATATTTTAATTCCACTATATCCTATATCCCATATATCAATATGAGATACAAGATGATACATACAAGATGACATTAAGGGAAAATGTTTTGCAAATTAACATTTCGTCGTGCATATAATTATGATGACAGTAATTTTACATTAATTGTAATTTGGTACTAGTTTAATAAAACAAAATGCTAGTTCTTATTAAAAGTATCGGTTATTCAACTAAATTATTTTAATCACATTGTACAATGATACAAGTTTTCTTACTTACTGCACAATTTACTTTTCAATAATAGGAATTAATATTACAGTGAACTTAAACGTCATAACACAGTATTACTACTATGTAAAAGGGAGATCATTGAATAAAGTAAGTTGAATAAATCATTATTGGCAACTTAGTTCTAAAATTGTAAATGAAATGTGTTTCACAATATTGTTTGCTTCTAGGCTTTCAGGAAAGAGTATCAAATAATAATTAAACCGTAATGAGTCTCAATCTATAAATTCGCATTTTGACCGCAATATTACCTCTTTTTGTTTGATAATATACTCGCACTTTATTCGTTCTGTCTCCTACAACCCGTTTTGTTTATTTCTTTATTTGGGCAGCTGGTTGTATTCTGAGACAGTTCTGTTGTACAGAACACTTTGAGAACTCCCAACAATCTAAACACGATCATGTACCTCGAGATCATAGAGAATTGTACACATTTCTACCACAACATGCTTGGCGCAAGTCCTTGTTCGAAGCAAACATCTATGCATCCCCTCCACGCCCATATGATCATTCAAGCCAGCAATTCTCAATTACAGGTTATGTTTCTCGAACAACATGGTGAGGCACAAACCAGTGCGATCGGTGCATTTTGGCTCTGAGAATATTAAAGAAAACGTTGAAAAATGTACTCATGTTACGATGATTCGGAGCACTAATGAGCCTTTAAACATAATTATTTAAATTCAGAAGTTATTGGTTTAGAAAAGCAAACACTGGTTATTAGTATTATTAATATTGGTACCCTGCAATAATTTAATTAAAATTAAAATCTTTCAAATGAAACAACTATTTTAAATTACCAAAACTAGTGATTGTTTTTTTAGTATACAATTAGCAATGGTGCCAAAAGCAATAATTATTATTAATTAAACATGCTCTTGAAAGGTCTTGTGGCCGAAGATGAAATATCTTGTCCCCCCTACGTCCCCTTTTTACTATTTTTTGACTAAATAAATCTAAATCTAAATCTAAACAAAGAAAGAAAAATAAAAGCAAATATGAATAATAAATATGAGAAACCAAATGTTAAACAGGTATATATTTAATGCACTCGTGCAGATAGTGATGAAATCAACAGAGACCTTAGAAAGGCACGTTTTGATAGTAGTACGTCGTGAAAGAGCAATATGAGCTATTAGTTTTTAAACATATAATAATGCATCAATATATCAATCAATTTTTAATATGTTACATTTCATTTAAAACAAAATCATTCTCTCACTGTCGTGCCAACGTAAAACATTGTAGAAAATATTGATTTCTATAATTTGCCCACTCTAATTAAGTTCGTGCCCTTTCACTGTAATATGTACCTAGAGAACATGCTACAGTAATGAAAACAAGCAAATAAGTGTCAGTTATTCAGATAAGAACTCAATATTATTTGGCGAACTGGAATTTGTTAGAAGGTAGAAATTAACATCAAACGCTCTAAACAAATTATTGTTTTAATAGCAGTTATCTGGGCACGGATGTACAAATTAATTCCCGTATCTCAAAAATGAAGTGTGGGAAAGCTATGTTAATAAATGTGAAAGCATGAGATGGATAAGGTTATTATACTACAAAAGAAAAAATGTTTCTACATTCATGAAAGATTCCGTACAGGAACCACAGAGTTCAGTAAGCTTTCAGATCATTTACTAGAAAATACCGATTAACATTCTTTTTGTTTATAATTTGTAAAATGAACTGCTTGGATTTGAAATAATGCTGAGGAGAGTAATAATTACATATCCTACGCACGTTGTCTTATCGTTTTGACGATTTTCATTTTTTGAAGGAAATAATAAATGGAATAATGAAAAATTATTCGAACATGTTCAACTTGTAACTGATGTGTTGAAATTCTCGTAGATACATTTCCTGATATGTGATACATTTATAGAAATCGATACGGAATTTTTGCGGTTAGAAAATATTTGCGGCAATAATTTCATTGTAGTAAAACCAAACAATTACAAATTACAATTTTAGCTATTTTGATATTGAATTCGTCGATGCGGAACTGTGTTCATGGAGAAAATTAACATTCAACACTCTGTATACTGACACTTCTCAATGTATTTCTGGTTTTACAAATGCCATGATTCCGCATCAATTAAATATTCCGATAGTTACATCATCTTTGCACACACTGAATATGAATTATTTCCACGTTATGATTTCGCAAAGGTTAATTCCTCAGAAAGAATAATGATGCGAAGAATTTGATCACTTATGAACCTGAAATGCTACCTAACTATTGAGTCCCTTTAGCCTGCACAACATATCAGTACTTAGGTTCAAACTGGTCTTTTCTAGAGCTATCTGAACAAACACTGAAACCGCGTTATTTAGAGCAGTAAATAACATGCATAAAACTAGCAACTACGCGCAATATGAGCAAGGGTTGTAAAGATAATTACAGAGTAAATAACACAGAGGGCATCGAGAGCAACGGTAACTTAAATTTCACATCAAAAAACGTTCTCCACTCTGTTGAAAAGTCGACAACTAAAATAATGTAGAGTCGCTGACCATGAATAATGAAGCACAATTTATGAAACGTCCCACTAACGTCATACTCACGAAAACAATATTTAAGTAATTTTATTTTCTATGTAATATTTATGGCGATATTGCAAACTTTTCCATTTGTCAGGAATACAAAAAATTATTAGAAAACAATGTTTCGCATTTTCCTAGCAATCCACTCAATAATACGTAAAGCGAATCTTCATGTGTAAGAGTTGTCAAACACGTTCAGTTTCTGAACGATGCCAATGACACGTTCCTCCCCCGTAGTTGCGATCGGGGCCTGCGGGGGGGGGGGGGAGGCGTGGAAGGCGCAGGGGGCTCTGGCTGAGGAGGCGATTAGCGCTGACCGACCCGCGCGACGGCAACGAAAGGACCACGCGCTGCGGGCGCGCTTACGCGTGCGTTTGGCGGCCACTCGCCAACTTCTCCCCCTAAGGCGGCGGCGGCGGTTAACAAAGCTAACCGAACTCTGGCGGCGGCGTGGGCCTGCGGGCGGGGGCGGGGGCTAGCGGGGGTAGCGGACAGCGCGGCCGGCGGTGGTGGTGGTGGTGGTGCGTGGGTGGTGGTGGCGCGGCGGCAACAGCGCAGTGTAAGGTGGTGAGTGGTGGTGGTGGTGGTTACAGGTGGTGGCGGGGCGGCGGTGGATTGCCGGTGGTGGTGGGTGGTGGAGGTGGTGGTGGCGGTGGTGGTGGTGGTGGGAGGTGGTGGCGGCGGGGCGTGGGTATGGTGGTGGTGTGGTAGCGGTGGTGGCTGTGGTGGCCGGTGGTGACGGCGGTGGCGGTGGTGGTGGAGGTGTTTTGGGGGTGATGGTGGCGGCGGCGGTGAAGGTGGCGCGGTGGTGGAGGTGGCGGCGGTGGTGATGGCGCGGGGGCGGCGGGAGTGGAGGGAGTGGCGGGAGTGGCGGAGTGGCGGGCGGCGGTGGAGGTACAACGACCCTTTCTCCAGGCGACGCACAAAGTTGAGCCCAGTCGGATATCAAATAGTAGCTGTTCTGGCTGCTCCCGCCCTCACCGCCGCCACCACCATCTCACCCGTCATTGACTCCAATTCCGCCGTGTGCGCCACCGTCACTGCCCTGTGTGCTCTTCTTTCTATTCTTCCTCCTAACTCTCCCCTTCTCATCTTCACAATTTTCATTATTTGCCCCGTATCCATTCCTCCTCCTCTTCTTTCTCATCCTCTTCTTCCTTCCCCTCTTCATCCTTCTATCCTTCACATTCCGACTTCTACCCTCCCCCTTTTATTGCTTCTCTGCTTTTCCTCATAAACCTCCTCTTTCTCAACCTTCCTTCCATCTCCTACTCTTTCATCTTTCCTCCTCTTCCTCGTCCTTCTATCATTCCTATCACATTCTTCTACCCCCAAATTCTCCTTCCCGTTACATCTCGTCTTCCTCGATGTCCTCTTATCTCCACCTCTACATCTACCTCCTTCCTCTTCTGCAATTCATCCAATTTCAGCTTATCTATCTCCAAGTTTGTCTCCTCTTCATTCCCCTCCTCTCATCCACTCTCCCCTCCTTCACCACCTCCACCACTTACTACTCTACATCCTCCACCTCTCACACTTCTCCATGTCTTAACGTACTGTAGTTCCCCCTCCGACGTTCCCACCGCTCCACCGTTAAGCTCCCCCTCCCGTCGCGGCCCAAGTTGCCCCCAGGAATCGAACAGCGCGCGACGCCCCGCGGGGAAGTGTTCCGCGGCGGCTGGTGGGAGATCCGGGAAGTATGCGCTCCCCTGGAGTTGAGGCAGCTGATGAAACGAACTATTCCAAGTGCGGTACAAACGCATAGGTGATGAAGCTTATCCCATTCATTGAGTGCGGAGCTTGCGAGGTAAATGTACAAATGGAAAGGAAGTCGCGAGCTACGCAAAGTCCAAAATCTCTGAATAGTGTTATTACATGCTTTTACTTGGTTCAATGGTAATTTTAGCGAAGTGCATATGAAATCAATTAGATATTTCTAAGTCGTGAAAGCTGTAAATACAGAAGTTCGTTTGGAACTACATATTTTCTAGTAATTTCATTTGAGTTACATTTTTTAACAATATACTAGATATAACTCTGTCAAAATATTAGTTTTTATTTTGATAAAGCCACAAATAGTTTTCTCTGTAAATAAATGTGAAATAAATTATTCTCAAACTGTATAACTGTGTATAAACTACGGTCACTATTTTGTAATTCATTGTTAGCATTCAAGATTTCATATTTTCAGTTATATTATGTGATTATGTAGTCTACACAGTACAATTTTTAATAGTTAAAATTAAACGTAGCATACCAAAACAAATAAAAGCTTCATAGCTAATAAAATACACAAACAGAAGTTACAATGTAGAACAATATTTTCCATCATAAATTTTATTTAAAATATTCTTATCTTTGCAGCGAACGTAGAACCTTTCTGAAATATTTCTTGGATGCAGCGTAGTTTTCTCAATAGTGGAAATAGAAGTGCAGGTAGACACGTTCTTCCAGTAAGCACGAATAGCCAAAGAACGTTTGTCTCGAAACTCACCTGGAAAAGAAAAGAAAATATGAGACACAATTCGGGTGTTCACGAAATGAAGACAAATAAACAATATTCGAAAAAAAACATTTTAACATAAGAAAAAATAGAGTCAATAGCATGCGATTAGCGTACATGTCGCACACAAGTAAATAAAGCAATGAAGATGTGTAGGGCGCATTCTATTTCTCGCATGGCCCACCACAAAGCAGCCGCTCGTCGGGAAAGCAGATCTTAGACTCGGCCTGTGCTTCGACCTCGCCATTCATCGAGCAAATTATCAGAGCCGACGTTAATGCAAAGCGCAGAGATCTCCGGCGCATCATATTTTCCCTCGGTAACAAGCTGACGGAAGCAGCCGACGCCTATCTCCGCCTCCCCCTCCCCCTTCTTCCCCCCACCCCCTCCTCCCTCTCCACCCGGCGGTGCTGCGCACGGGGCGGCCCCTAGCGGCGTCCGCGAGCAGCGCGGGTTAAAATCAAATTTCAGGCCGACTATAAAATCTTACACTCATTACGCGGTTATGAGGTGCGCGAGTGCCATTAATAACGGCCTGCCTCCGTTCTGGGCGCCGGCTCCGCCGCCGCCTCCGCCGCCGCCCCCAAACCGCCCCCGCGCCGCCCGCACCTCACCCGCTCCGCTCCCAAAGCGCACAGCCCGCGTTGATTGATCACCTCGTGTTTACTCGCACCAGGTGGCAGCACCTGCGCGCTGTTAATCGGTCGGTTAAAAGTTGAGCGGCCGCTTCCCGGACGCGCGGCGGCTGCGGGAGTCGGCGTGAAGTGGCGCGATCTTGGCGGAGGCTGTGAGAACTAACGAGCCGGGGATCACATTGCGGGAGGGAGGGATGTGTCATATGAGTCGCCCTGGCGGCTAGAAATCATGTTGATAGAACCATGCTTGAAGCTGCGGCGAGAGGTAGTTTGGTTAACGTTTCGGTCGTTATTTCATGTCCTTCTTCGGGGCAGAATGCCACGATTTCAAATCGCGTTAGGTCATCCATATGGACAATACGGATAGCACTTCACTCACCTCTACATAGCTCAAAAGGACGTACACTGTGATCAACGAGCTTAGTAAGCGCCCACACGGCTATTGAATAGGAAAGGAAACCACAACAGAGTGGAAATTAAGAATCTTAGAGATTTTTTTTATTTTTTCCAATTAAATTACATCCTTTAAAATTGAACGATTATCAGAGCTACGTCCCTAAATAAAACTAGACCCATTCCATTTACAAAGACTAATTTTGAAGGTAAAATGCCAAAAGATCCTCAAAATAATATAAGTAATATCTTCAGAAAATTAAATGACATAAACATATCTCTTGGTTTTCTACAGAGTAACCGTCAGTGCATAGGCACGATTCAACAGGATTCGGTATAAAATTCAAACGATCTGATTTCTCCCAACTATCAACGATGAGCTTAAAATAACATAATTCCTAGCACCCTCGCAAATCGGTGGATAATGGTTTGACAAAACGCTCTATACTGAAAAATGGTTTCAATTTTTTTGTGACCGAGAAATGAGTGAAAATGAACTGGCCGTATCTGAATCTGCAGAGTGGGATAAAGGCATAATTGGATGTCTGATGATAATATATTTGAAATGAAAGTTTAGTTTTGTCATTACCCTAAAAACGCACTGTTATTACATTTGAATATCCTTAATACATTTTAACTACAAATAGAAAGTATTGGGTTAAGGTACTTTCTAAAATTGTGGCGATAAATACTGAGCAGTTGCAAATAACAGAAAGAGAAATAAATAAAACAGCACACCAGATTCATTTCTGATAAGATAAAAAATATAACTATAATACGTAGTCACGTTTATTTAAAAATACGTAATTTAACAATGAGGCTTTAAACAAAGAGGGATAATCTAAATAATTGTCTTTTAAAAATGATTAAACCATTACCATTACTGCTGTTACTCTATGCAGAACGTCTTTAAATACTAAAAATTACATAATAAGTAGGTATATAAAAAAGTTATGGAAATATTCAGTTTCAGTTATAATAATCAATTTTTCCGTAATACTGTTCTTTTTTCTTTTTTAAGACCCTCTTTCAAAATATCAAGTCCATAAAAATTGATGAAATAGTTCCAATTATAAGAGACTTTGACATCAGCTTACTGTTGATTAGGAGTCACATTGTAATGATTTGATATGATTAATTTAATTATATTGTTAGCTTCACTATTGATGAAACTTTGTGGAAAAGCTAGTTCTAATTTTCTTGTGGCATTCAATGTTCAGACGTTTGATTGTTTGTGATATATTAATACTGCAAGCGTCATGTAATCCCCGTTTTTGTTGTACCTGTTACCTGTTTCCACCTGGAAATATATCGATAGAAACATGTCTGTGGAAATTTGGAATTTATAAATGTATACGCAGAGGAGATGAAGAAAAGTATTCGATGCAGACTGAACCATTATACTTTGAACTACTTACAGCTTTGATGTAAGTAGTAGAATTGTTATCAAGATACCTGTTACTAAATGTTTAATTGCGTGCCGCAACGTAGAATTAACAATATCAACCCAAGGTACATTCATCTCCATCATCCAAACCCACCTCCTCACCTGCCACTGTTCTCTAAGCGCCCAAACGTATCAAAAGGAGTTCCGCAAGGTCCTCTCGACGGCGCCATCGCCAACCGCAGCCTACCACTCGGACTTCCCTATCTCGTGACGATGTTGCGACTGCTGCGCCCAATTTATCGTTTAGGACGCCGTGACGCGAGGACATAAAACGGCGTCCCCCTCTCGCAGCAGTTCACCCTCCCCCCACTCCCCTCGAGCGAACTTACGGCCGCCAGGGGCGTCGAGGCCCCGGGAGAGGCGGGGGCCGCGCCGCGCCGCGCCGCGCACCGGAGAGAGAAGCCGCTGTGAAACTTTTGCTCGTCGAGTGGCTGGCGGATAGAGCTCGTAAGGTTGGCAGGAGTGTCTCCCTCTCTTTGCAAACGGCCAAGGACTTGCTGTTTGAATGCAGAGAGTAGCCAGTCGAAGGGAAACTGTATTTTCGGCAAGGATGTGAAACGAAATAAACTCCAATCAGAATACTCCGTAACGTTTTAAAACGAAACGAAAGTGGTCTTTTATTTTTTATAGAGTTTTGAATTCTTACGAAAAATATAATATTAGTTTAGTTCAGGGAGAAATTGAAATAATTTTAATTTTACTTCCTTCCTTTTCACTTAACGTTTTGAAATGCGAATGTAAAAGCATAAAAGAAAGTTGTATCCTCAGGTCAATGACAAAATATTTCACGTTAATTTGATCCTGAATCGAATACAGGATTTTCGTTATTAATATAATCTTCATCAAACCTATAATAACATAAAAAGCGGTTGTGTTCAGTCATTATAAGTTCAATTTTGAGAGTCATCTACATTGTTGAAATGTCTATTGCACAAACTAATATTTAGGGCTATTTTTTCGCACCATTGATACTCTCCATTCATTTTTTTTAAAGAAGATATCTCTAATGAAAACTATATTCCCAACTTCCAAAATTATGTATGAATAAACTCCCTTCCATATTCATCTAAAACGGTTGGTGAGCAACTGGTTTGTTTTTGGTAATGCCACAAAACATTTCAGGTAAAAACCTCTAAAACTATATATATATATATATATATATATATATATATATATATATATATATATATATATATATATATATATCTTGTTTTAACTCTCTTGTTTTTAACAAATTTTCCACCAAATCATAATTCTTTGCTATTATTTCCTGCATAAAAACACAAAAACGTAGAACGATTGACGTTTCTTCTGAACATGAAGTTCATATTATCCTATTCCTCAGTTAAAAAACGAAAACCCTTAATTTAACCACGGATATAAAACCTTGGTTAGCTCGCTGAAGGATATATAGTAAGATTGCCCTCTCCATCTATTTTCTAACTCTTACATCTCATTTCCCGTAACACGAGCCGCACGTCTGAAGGGGGAGAGCCTGCCCTGAACTTCCCCTGCCGAGGGCCCCAGACAGCTCGCGAGGGAGGAAGTAGAACCCCTCTTTCCGGCCGTGAAGAACGTGCTGCCTGAATTCCTCAAGGCCATAACACGGGAGGGCGACATGCGTTCGTGCGCAACTAACCCACGATGCATGGGCTTTGGGGGGCTGGATTGAATGCTTCTGCGAATAATAAAATAAGCCACAGATGCGTTTAATTTATATTGCATCAGAAAATATGTAATTTCATATTTCAATTACTTCTCCTCATTTTCTTAGATATTTTTAAAGGATTAGTAAAGGCACCTGTTTCTCAATGTTTAATGTTAGACAATTAACTGGGCAGATTCAGCGGGCAGTAATAGCAAATGAGTTCATTTTTCGATATGTTGTAACATTTCTGACAATATTATGACAATAAATTTAATGTTGAAGATGATTAAGATCTCTTGATCATCAATAAGTAAGCTTCGTTTCCCCAAAGAACTTCATAAAACCAAGGAATTCGCAGAGTAAAGTGCACACACAGTTATTACTCATTTCTTAATCTCCCCTCATAACTTTATAAACGCGTTTTTGGGAGTATACGCTTGATACAAACTTTAATAAGTAAACGAATAGGAAAACATTGGCAATATTCAAATTAAGATAGCAACTCAAATATTTATGCTTGTAAGCTCAGTAAGCTCAGATCAGTTAGTAAAGGCAAGTTTTTCAAATATTTTATTTCACTATATAACCTTAGCAATACCAAGAAAAATAAACTCGTGCATTATCAGGAGGGGGGCTCCAGGCTCACCACTAAAATGCTCTTTTTATTGAGGGTTTTCACAATTGTGATGAAATATTGAATTGTTGTAGGCAATAATATTTATATATTCATACATATAGACAAAAACTGAAACCCCAATACTTATACCTGTAGCAATACTTATATTTACTGACAAAATCTATTACATAATTATTTTAAATGAAGGATAATGTATCTCAGTTACAAAATAATGTATTATAACTATTATAATAAATCTTGAAATGCGATTTTAATGTTCTCCTTTTGAACTAATTTTTACTTCCAAACTTATTTTAACTACCATAGACGCTGTAATAATTCAAATTATAACAAAAACTTGTAGTAAATTACATCAGACTTCGAAGAAAATTACCCTGCAAACAATGTAGATGGTTTTGTGATTCCTAAAATATTGAAATATTAAGAAAACAGTCATTGGGAGTCTCTGCCTCCGTTAGTGATTTTATGGTTAATGTAGTAATTATAATATTGTAGAAAGTCTTTGAATTTTCAGATCACGAATTTCTTTAAGAAGAATTTAAATTTATTTAATTTTATTTGAACTCTTAGAAACTCAAAACGTAAACGTAAATAAATCCGTGTTTGAAAAATGTACTACTCTTTTACAGTATAATTATAACTGCATTTCTGCCCAGCAAGCACTCCGTTTCAAAAGCACTCACCCTAATCCCAGAATGGAGCTTAGACGCCAAATAAGTTCGACATAATCTGGTTGAATGCTTCACAATGTGCCACAACAATGTCAGGACTAGGAGGGTTATATCAGCGGTCTCGGGACAAAACGATCTAATATAAAACTGACTCTTTTATCCACTACTCTTTTATATTTCATTTTCGGATTAAAAAACGAAATACACAATTCTTGAAACCTTGCATATGAAGCTTATTTCACAAAGAATGCAAAATTAATACTATAGAAGATTTCTGATATTTAAACCAATAATTTCCAGAACAATCTGAATCAACACGTTGATTTCATCTCATCTCTACCACACACAACTGAATGCACAAGAAAACTTATTTCATTTCGGAACAAGGACAGCGACTATCTACGAGGTATCCGCGGCTCCTTACCCTAGCTGTGGGCCGAGAAGCCAGGGAACTTGGGCGTCTGGGCGCCGCAGGGGTTAGTGGCGCTGGACGGCGGGTGAGGGGTGAGGGGAGGGGGG
>BOPP01000010.1:15578924-15594657 GCA_017312745.1 Gryllus bimaculatus | reverse complement strand
GAAGCTTCGCCGACGAGCCACTTTTTTGTCGGGCGGAGATCGCCCCCCTCCTGTCCTATCCCGCTCTAGCCCCTCTGCTTGCAGTGCAGCTGACCAGGAGGTCCCAGGGTTGGAGTCCCGATGGTGGGAGGATTTCGTCAGTGGCTGGGTCGTATTCGGTTGCTGTCTGGAGGAGACTTCTAGCGGTCGGCTGCTCTGATCGGTAGTTTTCCGAATGATTAAGGAGGGGTCATGCTGGCAGCAGTACGCTCGACAGAGAGACGGCACAGTTTTTCTTCCTCCTGCGGATTTACCTCTTTCCCTAGGTGCAGAATCACCAGTAGCTGCAGCACGGGCTTCGAAGAGAAAATTGAATACCTCCGGGCAAAGAGGTTGTAACATGCGAAGAGCATTTGCCTTAGCAGCTTACTTAAAACGAATTGCAACCCTAATATCAATGGAATTTGCTTATTTCTTTAAATTAAATAAAGTTTAGTAATTAAGGTTACTAATTACTAGTTACTGCTGGTTTTAATATGTGGGTTACAACCTTATGGCTCTGAAGTATTAATTTATAATGCTCCTGAGCAGATAAAATTATAGATTGTAATTATTTTATGTCATCTATCCCTTTAGAAACAATCATGCGTCACTGTAAGAGAATCTAAGAAATAAGAAGTATTTAAGATACAACTAATATTAAGAATTCTCTTATTACTTAAGAAGTCTCACATTCTTCACATTAATTCTGATAAATAGTTAACTTCCAAATTCCTTTAATTAACCGTTATCATCTTACGAAGATCATTTCTCACAATCAGCAACGTATCAACCTTTTTAAAGAGATGCAACATTTCGTTGATGCAGTAAAAATTAAATAAACTCAGTAGAAAATTAGAAGTAATGAAAAAATGGTAGAGAAAGTGGAGGATTCAATGGAGAGGAGACAGAGTAGAAAGATATAGATGTGCAGAAAACACGAGAAATGGTTAGAAATACTTTACTTGAAATGTAAATTGCATACTACTCGTTCAGTATTGGAGAGCAGACCAAACACAGCCCAACACATCAATTGACTGTCGAGAAGATATTTGAAAAGAAAGAATTCATACTTTGCATTTAAGGCACATGAAAGGCATTTTTGTAGCATTACTAGAACAGCGTATAATTAAAAAAATATAAATATCGAATTAAAAATGCTATTCTTTATTTGAAAGCATTAGATTGTGAGTTTTACTGTTTTATGAAAATAATTTTTTAGGAAGCAAACCCTAAATTATAATTCTACATTTTCTTGGTTTATATATTGAAATTAGTAATAAAAACCTCTTAAGACATTTTTTTTGTTGATTAGACGGTAATGCAAGCTTGATCACTCAAGCATATTCAACTCATCACGTATTCCCGATACAACTGTAATAAAGGAAGTATATGATTATAATTATTCGTAGTAGTAAATAGTATATAGTATATAATTATAATTAAAAAAGTATATCAATTATAATTCTATATTTTCTTGTTTTATATACTGAAATTAATAATAAACTTCTTAAGAAAATATTTTTTTTGTTGATTAGAAGGCAATTTAAGCTTGATCAGTCAAGTACATTCAACTCATCACATATTCCCGATACAATTGTAATGAAGGAAGTATATGATTTTATGACTGGTTGCCGTTCAGTTGCAACCAAATACACGCGTGGCCGCACTCCGCTTTCAGTACCTCCATGCGTTACCCCCCCTCCCCCCCGCTCTTTTGCACCTGTCAGCTCCCGCGCACTGCGCTGCAACTGTTTCCTCTCGCGCGTTTACATGAAAAAAGTGAGGATCGATTTTCTCTGTTCTAGACAGCCTTGTTTAATAGTCAAAAGGTAAAATGACATTTAAATGCAATTTAAAACAAATACTGCGCTCGTTTCATTCGTTTAATAGAACACACATATGTTGCGAAACAAAATAATTTTTATAAAGGATACTATGTTGATAAGGGCTCGATGATATAGCAGACGAGTTGTTTAATCTTGCATTTCGTTTGTCCTTCTAATGATTTGGCATGTTTCTCTCGGGTTGAAACAAATGTCTTTTTTAGATGACAGATCCTTTGAGAGGATGAGAGACATATTTGAAATGTATTGCTTGGACCTGTGTTAGGATTTATAAACAACAGTATGGTTGGAGGAGGATTACAAACGATGCGAGGGATGATAGTAAGAGGATAATATGCAAAATAACTGCCAGAAAAAAAAATAAAAACGAAAACGAAGGCTATGTTTGGGTCTTCATTCATTCCTGTGATGCAGGAGAGAACGAATATAATCACATTTCAAAGTGTTATTGTAGGATAAACAGACATATAGACTATATTATACGAGAAGGACTTTAAATGAACTGTATTAGAAAACGGTATTCACACGTGTTTTTCTGAATTAGTATAAATAACATTTTTTGGAAAGTTAAGGGATCTGTTGTGGAAAACGATCTCATACGTATGGAGCAAACGGAATGAAGAGACGTTCACAAACACAACGAAATAAAGTTTGAAATAAATTCAGGGTAACCAGCAACCAAAAGTGGATAGGCGGTGTAACGAACCACATTGAGGAAAGGGCTAGTGAAGAAATAAATGAATGAAAACGAATGTGAGACGGCGAACGGGTCGGGGCTAAGGAGAGGACGGCCTATCCAGCAGCAGACTTTCGGGTGGAAAATGCCTTCGAGGAGGGCGATGGAGTTCCTTGACGGATGCTCGAGATGAAGACAGACGGTGGGGAGTAATCACGAACGTGTAATGGGCTGGTGGATGGACGAGCCTACCGCTGTGTCAGCGGCGCAGGGTCGGAAGGAAGGGAGGAAGGTTCATTGTGGAGCGGAGAAGAATGTGGACGAGCAGGGAAGTTCGAGGAGGAATGCCGAAGAGCAAATGGAAAGACACGCCCCTCCTTTAAAGCACGCTCGAGTTTTGACTGCGTATGCGCGCCACTCACAGAAGAAACTAGTTGACCTTATGCAGTTGTGAGAATGCAACTACAGCTGTGTAGATTGGAAGGTTTTAGGTTCGAGTAAAGAGAGTTGAATTTTCGATACCACCCAGGTAGCAGGGTTGAACCATGCCGCTTCCGGATCAGAATTCCACAATTCTGCTAAGTAGACAAATATGATTATTTTTTACCGTGGTTTTCAATCATTCACATGGATGCTGGCACAGTTTATCTAATGGTCTTATCCCAATTACCATCTTTAGATCGGACGATAGGTTTACACTATTTTTCCGTTTGTACCATTTACTCCATGATACCCAAACACTGAAAGTATGGGAAAGATTCAAATGCTTGACTAGATCCGTGTTACAGTAGTGTTTTCGCAGGAGAGAGAGAGAGGGGGGGGGGAGGGGGTTGAGACAGATAGAGGACAAAGTATGGTAGCTGTGGAAGGGAAGTTAAGAGAGGAATATTCTAGATCAAAACGAGTGCCTCGCTTTCATATTCTCACTACTCATGTATTATGCACACATTGACACTCCCAATATAAATGTTAAATCAAATGTTATTGCGCATTTAAGCTTGTACGTGACTAATTTAGAAACTTGTTCATATTTTTAGAGTTTTGTAAATACATATAGCTCGATCAGTTGTTAAATAAATAAGCAGCTGAGAGGAAATATTGAATTAGAAAAGCTCCAAATATTTACAATTCTTGCGCACACAATTCGAAATGTAGCCAACCGTTAAATTTTGATGTAGGTGCCTCATCAAATTTAAAATCTCGTTTTTACAAACAATTTCGTATTCCGTTTTATCACTCTAATATCTATCACTTTCATTTAAAATTATAATAATCTGTTTTCCATTTTATCAAGTCATTTCCGAAAGGTTATGGTTCAATTTCTTCTAAAATTATAATTTTAAAATAAAATAACATACAAAATGTCAACGAATATTAATGAAGTATATTGAAGTTTTGGGATGAGTTTCTCAACAGAACAGTCAATCAATAGAGTTTTTCCATTGAATATACAAAAGAAACATTTACCATCAACCGCAAAGTAACATTTTTCAATCACTAAACACAGAAATACTGCGTTCCATGCATGAGGACTAAAAAATGCGTTATTGTGTAAAAATATGTAGACGGACAATTTACACATTAAAAATATTCGCGGACGTCGGTTATTCTACTTTTCAGGCGACGGATTTCACTTGCCGGAAGTAGCCCTGACGATGACCCTATAACAGAAACGGATCTCGCAATTGATCGTGGGACACTGTGTACGTTACGTATATAGTTACTACCATGGTGTTCGCTCTCGCCTGCGATACCGTCTTCGCCGTCGTCATCGTTATTGCCACCGTCACCGTCACCGTCCCCGTCACCGTCACCGTCACCGTCACCGTCACCGTCAGCGTCAGCGTCACCACTGTCAGCGTCAGCGTCAACGGCAACGCCAACGACGACAACGGCAACAACAACAACGACAACGACAACAACGGCAACGACAACAACGACGACAACAACGACGACAACGACAACGACGACAACGACGACAACGACAACTACAACGACAACGATGACAACAACGAAAACGACAACGACGACACAGACGACAACGACGACAACAACGACGTCACCGTCACCGTCACCGTCACCGTCACCGACACCGACACCGTCAACGTCATCACTACTGCTACCGCCACCGCTGAAGCTGTCGCTGTCGCCGTCGCCACCGCCACCGCCGTCGCCACCGCCACCGCCACCGCCACCGCCACCGCCACCGCCACCGCCACTGCCAGCGCCTTCTCGTGTGGCGCCGCCTTGCCGGCGTTGCAGCTCCGTCTTCTTGCCGCGCCACTTGCCTCATTTGCATCGCAAAGTGCTAGGCGCGAGTATGGTCACCCTACCTCCATACGTCGCCGCCCCTCTTTCCACACACCCACGCCCACGCCCGCGCGTTGCTGTTCGCTCCGCCATCTGCTGCCACTCTCCCCGTTTCCGCTTTCGCGTCGGGGTGCATGGGCTTCCCACTGGCTTTCTACAAACTCCGTTGTTCGTTCTTACACTCCGCCTGCCAGAACTTGTGTCTCTATACACATGACTTCATCCTCACTCTCGTAGCTTAGATTTCTAAATACGCCCGTGTTTTATTTGAACCGAATTGTGAACTACTTCTCAAATCGTTCCGTTTTCTATTAATAACGTGTTTCTACACTTCTTACAAAACGTGTACATTACAATTCTCATTCTTGACGGCATTCTGTTCGGTACACTTCAACAATATATTTTATCATATTTCAGAAATCTTTCAACAGCCTCCGCTTTACGAAAATATTTGTTCTTGTAATATATTTTTTCTCTATTTCCCATTTTGAATTTTTTGTTTCACATTTTTGTTCTACACTTCCCTTATCTCCTTCGATATTATCTTCAATTTACTTTTCCAAAAGTGTCCTTAAATTTGTTGCTACTCAGAAACTATACCATTTCTTCTCCTTCATCCAGAACTTCATACCATTTCACCTCCTTCTTCCCTTGCACTTATCGGCTCCTTCCTCTCTCCCATTCCATTCCTCCTCCTCACCGCAAGTCCTTCCCTCTAAAAGCTTCCCAGCCTTGCAGCTCTTCACCAGCCTGCCGTGTACTTCGGCAGCAACTACTCGCCTTCCCCTCCCCCCTCTCCCACCCAGACTCTTCCCTTCCCCCCTCCCCGCGCTTCTTCTCCTCCGTATGTCCCCGGCGCGCCGCGTCTCGTCGCTTCGCGCGCAACGGGACGCGCGCACCATCTTGGCAATACCGCGGCGCCGTAAATCTCGTGCATGCCCTGTTTTTACAACCAAACACCTTCCCCCGCCATTTTCAATTTGAACGCCGTCGCCGCCTCCGCTCCGCGCCCACCTCCCGCCCGCTCCCGCCTTCGCCACGCCTGCCGCCCCGCCACCGCCGCCGCCCTCCTCGCGCACCCATGCCACCGCTAGCCTCCCCACAGCCGCCTCCGCCTCAACCGCCGTCTCCGTCCCCGCCGCCTCCGCCTCCGCCGCCACCTCCGCCTCCGCCTCCTCCGCCTTCGCCGCCTCCACCTCCACGTGAGAGAGCAGCACTCGCGCACACGCGCGAAGGAGCGTCCGCGCGCGCGAGAGGCCGGGGAGCGCTTCAGATCGATTCTCGCGCGTCGACTGCGAGTCGCCGATCGAGGAGAGATGCGAGTCCCGAGGAAAGAGGCGAAGATTACCACCCTTAACGAAATATTCTGAGTTCTTCTTTTAAATGCATTTCCTTTCGTTTAAATAGTGATGAGTACGTTTATAAAGCGCTATGTCATGTGTGTGGTGTTGGTGGGTTTGGTGTACGTGTTTCAATTTGGTTGGTATTATTCTGTAAAATGTTGGTGTGTGGTTGGTATTAGTCTGTAAAATGTTCTTGTTACTATGCAGTAAAGGTAAAACGTTTTTATGAGAGATGTGGAAAATTATTAAAGTTTCGTATCATATTCAATGGCTACAATACCGCAAAACATTAACGGGGATTTCTACTATTTAACATCTTTACTTTACTTCTCCAAATAAAGCATTACTGGTGTTGAACGCAGGTGACATTACTGAAACCTCGCTCTTTTTAAAAAGAGTGAAATTATGTGCTCCTTCAATTCCTACTATTAAAAGTATTGACATTTTTGAGAAAGTTGAAAAGAGAACACATAGTTAACCAACTCTGTTGAGTGGATAAAAACGCGCTTCTCAAAATACTACTAGAAAAGCAACAAAATAAAAGAAATATATATTGGCGAAGGCGTTTCTTGGACGGAGAGAGAAGATTCAAGAATATTGTGCTCCATGTTGACGAGTATGTTGAAAAAACGGTCAAAGAATAGACAGGCTGCCAAGATTCGGCGCCAACGTACTTCGGTCGCTGAGACATTACCCCCTCCAGGTATCTTCCACCAGCTGAGAACCGACCCAGCAGGGACAAGCCCTAAGCTCTACACTGATATCCCAACGAGTGTACTACTGTTGTGCATGTGGATGGAAATGTGCATAAGTAAGAGTTGAGTATAGGCCAAAAAAGAAGAGGTGAGATCGCTCGCGATGCGTGGCCCATTTGTTATGGTACTACTCCGGTATTCATCTCGTGTTTATCGGAAAAACACGGAAAACTCTCAATTCCAGAAGTCGGCCGCTACAATTCACTAGACAGTGACTGAATTCGATCCAGTTCCCTAGCTAGTGTCGACAATCCTGCCACCGTCGGGACTCAAACCACAGGTCCTCCCAGTCAAGGTACTGAAGTGACATCAGATGATGCCTGAACCACCGTTTAAGGTCAAAAGAAGAATAAGAAAATTAGAAGCAGGAGATGAAGAAGTAATCGTAATCAAAATGTACGTTTGATAATCTCTTCTGCGAGAGGGCTGAATTCTCTATCGTCGCCTTTCACGACAGAACAAACCACACGAACGGCTCAAAAGAATCGAATCCCATGCACCGACTGTCTGTCTTCGATCAAGTCTATTCTCTCAAAGCGAATCGGGAGAGCGTAGAGACGGCGATGGACACCCCTAGCAAGGAGTGACGAGTTTCGAAACGTCTCGTGTTGAGCGGGCGGTAGGGCGCGATGTAGACCTAAAGCTCGTGACGTTCTGGTACTTCAAGCTGGCCGTTCAATAGGACTGTCGTTTCGTAGGATCTGTTTTCTGTCCATCCACTTCTCCCTCTTTCCTTCTCACACATTTCCTCACCACCTCTACTCTTCGTCGGGGTGCCCCTCTAAGTCACCCCGGCTTCACGACTCCCAGCAATGTCACAACCGTGCCTCACACCGTGACCCCTGTTGCGACTCCCCGCCATTCAACCCAGCCCTACGACTCCTTTCCGTACGTATATGTCCAACTTCCCGGCCCTTTGTTCTCGTCATGCGTTTCTTCCCTACGACCCTGCCCTAAGCCCCCGTTCCATGTCCACGATGTACGTCCCTCCCCTAGTTTCCGCCCTATGTGAACGCCCAATGTCCCTGACGTATGTCCCAACACTACGTCACCGTTCTACCTCCCAACCCGACGTTGCACTATAAGTCCCCACCCTACGTCACAAATCCCAACCATACCTCCCTATTATTCCTTCCAACCATACGTACTCACCATATGTCTCCAGCGTGTAATGTCACAAATCATTCTTACACGTATTCGAAATGTCATCTCGACATATCCTCTCCTCGAATTTCTGCCACGCCCTTCACCATGTCTCCTCGCCACCTATTTTAGTCACGCTTTCTCGACAAGTCTCCAGTCCTTCCTGACCTCCTTCCATCATCCGATACCCCTCGAAACATCTGTTGTCGTCGTCATTCAGAACCCTTCCCCGACCACCCCCGAGCACGCTAGTTCTACGCTCCGTTTGTGGCGTTCGCCACACACTGATGCACGTGGATGGATGAAGAGTTATGTTTTGTTTCCGCTCATTTGTTTCCTGATCCACGTGTTATTATTCTGTTGTGGAAATACGTTACATGATTTTACGCTTGTGTTTTAAACAAGAGGAATGGCACAGTTTTTTTTTAAAAAAGACATCCATGAAGAGAACGTTTTGTTGCTAGAATTCATCTGCGTACTCAGTGCAATAAAATCTTAACAACTTTCACTGCAAATCTAACTTTTTCGAGTTGTTGATTTGTCTGCGTAGCGTTATTGTGACGTATTATATATTTCTATTAGTTAATTTTATGTTAAAAACTGAATATGTTGAATTAATTGGTTATATTTCGATAAGCATAGGTTAAAAATAAATATGTGAAGCTGAGTTTTATATTTACTCTCGCTTTTAGTGTTATACTCACGATCAGAAAAAATACTCTCAAAAGTGTTAGTATTACTGCGAATTACGTCTTCTCAGAGCAATTTATGTGCAATAATAGCTAATACCAGTACTCCGTTTTGTGAAATTTTAGCTTAATTGTCGAGAATAAAAATACAATTTTGCATAAAATTTATCATCAAGTCATCTCTGAAATTTTTTATTGTTCATAGCATGTAGTAAAGAGAAAAGTTTTACTGGGTAATCAACATGTGAAATGTTCACAACCATGAGATCAAGCGCATTACATACTACTCTAACAAACTCTTGCCAATAAACATGCTTTTACAGAAGTAGTGTATTTGTATGTGCGTGCCCCTTGGCTCAGTTACGAA
This sequence comes from Gryllus bimaculatus, assembly GCA_017312745.1. NCBI lineage: Eukaryota > Metazoa > Arthropoda > Insecta > Orthoptera > Gryllidae > Gryllus > Gryllus bimaculatus. Next base: position 15,585,509 of record BOPP01000010.1, on the reverse strand, counting down.
TGTAGAACCATGAAGGAAGCGGGGAGGGAGTGGGGAAGAAAAGTACGAAGGAATTAAACCATATTACTCTAGTATGAGAATAGATCAAGTAACGCGTGTGAGGGTAGGAAGGACACAGGAAAGTATCGAAAGCGAAAAAGAGCAGATAAATGTAACAAGATGAGAAGAATATGAATGGAACGATGAACAAATATTGGAGCATGGAAAGTACGGTCAAGAAGAAGAGAGAGAGAAAAATACTTAGAACAAATATGGATACACGTGAATAGAGTCGAGTGTTGATGTGACAGAGAGAAGCCGAGTGGAAGAAACGCAATCGAGAACAGACAGACATAAACAACAGTTTGGAAACACTAGGAAAGCGAGCAGCTCGAATGCAAGAGTATGAACGGAACGAACAAGTTTACAGAGATGCCAGATCAATGGGGCGCGGGAAAGGTCGGGGACACGGGGCAGGCGCGTGGTTCGAATCGCAAACGGACAGCCGCGAACCCTCTCACGCGAATGGACAGCTCGTAAAACAGTTCGCACTCTGTATCTCGTGACCCAACCGCCGCTCCCCGGCCCGTCCCGTCCTGCTCCGCTTCTTCCTGCCCCCGCCTCCCCCTCCCACCCCCCGGCGATCCCGCTCGCACTCGCGCGCGCTCTCGGATTGAAACCGTATCCCGTTATCGCGCCGCGCGGGGGGTTGAAATATTTAGGCGACGTCATTAACCCCATTCAACGGTTCAGGTATTTGCGAGGTGTGACGCCGCTTACATCAACGCGCACGAGAGAGAGAGAGAGAGAAAAAAAAGACTACGCTGTTTAACAAAACACCTATTTTGATTACGCATAGTTGAATACGAGCCCCCATTAACGGGCGTCAATATACGTTAAAAATTAACAGCATTTCGCAAACAACCCTATTTTGGGAATTCTATTATCCGACGGAAAAATAACTCAGCGTGGCTTACGCGGTGGCGACCGCAGCGCGGCGCGCGACGCGGGGTCGAAGCTGCGTAATTATATGCTGTGCTTCGTCACGTGCGGTCCAGACTTCGCACCTGCCGCGCGCTGCGCTCGAAATCGGGTCGCTCCCAAATTAAAACATAAATCACCGGCCGCAATGACGCATTGGGGAAGAGTCGCTGCCGGTGACCAATCGCAGGCCGCGTTTTCCGCCCGCGCTGCCCAACCGTGGACTCGTTTTGCGTGGTAAGGGGGTGACCCAGTGGCGGACGTTTTCAAAGGGTTGCCTGAAATAGCTACGGATGGGGTATGTTGAAGGATGTTTCATCTCTCTCTCTTTTTTTCTCCATGATTCGGTTAGATGAACAATAATTTGAAACTCGTATATAAATATTATCGTAGAATTTTTTATAAATGAAACCTGCATAGCATCGTATAGGCTTCAGATAATTAAATTTGTATTCGGAGAACAAAAATTTAATGAAATGAAATAATGCAATTACCGATGGCCAGCGTTCGGAATTAATCGAAAGGCTGCAGGTTTCCTTCCATAGAATGATTCAGGATATCACGGACAAGAGTATAGATCTACATGAAAATTATGTTAACAAAGAATGTCTTGATTTTCCGCGAGTAAAATATTCATTTGTTACAGATAGGATAATGTCTCGAATTCATACAAAAAATTATGAAAGCAAGCAGAAGTAAACACAGACAGATCCGCAAGTTAAAAAAACATATTTCCAGAATTAGAGAATCCTAAAACTTGCTTTTCCATTGAAATCTCGAAATCAATTTTCCACAGCATTGCATTACTTTTCCTGATCTAACTTCGTTTATACGTACGTATACGAAAGAGTAAAAAGTTAGCCCGATATCAGGAATATAATCATTGTTGAAACACTGTCCTTTTTCGAAGTTGAATTTGGCTTTTATTACAAAGTTGTAATAACTTAGTCCAAATTGTTTAATGTCTGATAAAATAATGAAGTACACGAATCACACAAGCATGGATAGAGTAAGTGGAATGAAACAAGAAGTTCCCGCTTTGATTTGCGCAAGTGGAGACTAATACACTGAACAATTTATATCATGAAATGTATATCATAACTTAAAAACAATAAATACAGGTTTAAGGCAAATATATATAAAAAAACACTAATAAAGTAATATTAAGAAACATTTTTCACAAATTTCACACAACTTTTTTCTTTTTCAGTAGTTACAATTTACTGCAAGTAACATAAAAATTCTGTTTGCAGTACATTAAGAATATCTCCAAGAGTTGTTCTTGACAGAGCCAACTTTACTTTCATATCTTCTCAAAAAGTTGTCTTTGAACTTTGTTTTATAATACGCCCCGTTTAAGTTATACAATAGGCCAGGCGAAATGTTTGAAAAACGACATTTCGCCCGAGATCGGTCTTCTCGCTTTTTATTCAAAATATCGCCACGGAGATGGAAGTCATGGTTTATGCATCAGAAGCGAGTCTTGTCGCGGGAAGCAACAAACGTTGGGGCGCCGGGCTAACGGTACATGCATCGACAGTCGATCTGTTGCGTGACCCAGGCCGTTGTATCAGAGTAGGATGAGGGCGTCATTATTTCAGGAGGCCAAGACGAACTGCTGCAGGATCGATCGTGACCTTGTTGGTATTGGAGATAGGGTTGACACTATTAATTTTCTTAGGTCGTTCAGTTTCAATGATTTCTTGAATATCTCTGATGAAGATAAATTTTTACTATCATTAACAATTTATTTATGTTCCTTTTTATCCTCCTTTAAATGAAAAAAGGGACTTTTATGTTCTAGTTTTATAATCCTGAGTTAATGTGATGTTAACAGATTGTCGATTATTTTATGAAAATCGTGGTCAGTGGTCGAAAATTTTATTAACCGTACCAATTATATTTAATTCACAATGAATGTTAAACTTTCTGTAATATTATTTTAATCTTCCGTAGTATTCAGAACCTGTAGTCGTTTCTGGTTAAATATTTGTAGAGGAAAAGGTATAAACGTGGAATAGGGGCACAAATGTGGAGTACCGCATGATCTGGTATCGCAGGTGCTGCTGTGGTGCAAAGCACTTCAAACAGACCACTGTTAGGCATTTCGTCAACCCTACTTAGTCTGTCGTTGCAGAAGGTCGTGATGTACAAGGGATAGAATGTTTTCGTTTTGTGAGGCGTATAAAGCTTTTGTCGTTAAGTGTAAACAATTGTGAAATATACAAATTACTATATTTATGAATGTGGAATACATTTTAGTCTGGAGCTTAGACATTGGGTTTATCAACCATGTATTTATTGTTTGGTTTCCACTCCACTCTGAAGTTTTTGAGGTTCCGAGTGGCAAGATATATGTATCACCAGTATGGAATACATCGATAAGTCATTAGAGATGTTCCTTAAAAAACACGAAAAGGTGAAAGTCAGCGAGAGGAAAGACCAAGATACCATTACCACAACTTGAAGACTCGTCAGATTCGGATAGCATCTCTCTATGTGTGTGCAAAGTGACTCTTCAGATTTCAGCATTACAGAAAATACGGCGTTGCCGTCAGAATGCAAAGTGTCTGTGCTGCTTTAGAAAGTTTTCAGCAAACACAAGGATGGACAATGGAATATGTGTCACATGTGCGAGATGTGCTCACATGCATACTGCGCCGATTATGACAAAAGTCACATTTGTGACAAAATGTTACATTTGTGATTATTGTGAATGAAAATCAATGCTGTATTTATTTGCATTTATTACATTGCTCTCACATTTCAAGCAAATAGAACATGTCAGTTTGTAATTTTGTATAATTCATATTATCATATGATCGATAATAATGAATAATAATAATGATATATTCATATATCATTATTATATCGTATTTAATTCATATTTTCGATGGTATATCATATTTGCACCCCGTTTGCTAATCAAGAAAGAATTCACTTTTGTCAAAAATAACTTTTTTAAGCACTTCGAGTTGTATTATACAGTTGGCGTCCCATCAGTGATTATAGTATTATACCTGCTTATTGTGCCACAATCATTTCTTTCTTTACGTAGTTGCAATCAACATAAAGCAAAATTGTATTATGTATTTATAGCTTTCTTTCTATATTCAGAAGTTTATTTCACGTGTTTTATCTAATTCCTCTTAAGGTTGTTTATAAAAAAATCCAATTTTATATTCGACGTTACATCGAAACATCCATTAGGCCGATGTCTTATGTCCAGTGAAGTACATGGAGCTACCGTTCTCATCACACGCTATTCGAATTTTCGCACTCAAACTGAGGGACGCACATCTTCCATCGTTTCCGGAATATTTATTCGGAAGTTTATAGTTCATTTACGCTGTTAAAATAATACGTTTACAGACCCATCAACTGTTTTTGTGTTTCTAGGTAACTTCTAGTTTCTAGGTAGACGTGTTTCTAGGTAATCCACCTGAAATAAAATTTTTCTTTCGCGACGAAAAGAGAAAAACCTTTGAGTTTAATATTAAAAACATTGCGAAAAACTTTCACAATTTATCTTTCAAAGATAAATTTGCTGTAACATTCCTTTTTTTTGGAAACAGGGAATGTTGTATTTAACATGAATATTTTATTCATTTTTGTGATCAAATTGTGATATTTTAAATATTTCAGCTCTGACCCATTAAGCATAAAATTATTTTTAAACAATTTATTTCCTATTAAACTGCATTTTTGTATCAATTTAAAAATTATTTACATCACAGAATTTGTATTGAAGTAAAGTAAAGAGAAAAACTTTCATTGTTTACCTTTGGTTGGTAAAGTACCGAAACTGCACAGTACATATAATTTAATGTAATTCGTTCTTATGTGTAGTACACCGCTTGCAGACATGGCAAGTCATTGTCGAAAGTAAGGGATTGCGAGGAGCAAAGAGTCTTCAAAGCCTTGCCGTTTACCACCGCATTCATGCCTAGAGGATGAACCTCTTGACCACCGACACCATTAAAGTTACAGCACGCACTGCGACATTCAAGTACCGTTCCACGTTTTAACGCCAGCATTCACCAACGACGGTGCGGCATACTGCCCGAAATTAAACAAGTGCTTCCCTCGGCCAAAAGATACCCTTACAAAGAACACGAACTGCAAATATTATTTCTTAAACAGAAGGGTCGGTGCCAGAGTTACTTCCTTGCGAGCAGAGGTCACCATGAAAAATGAGGATGCGCTGAAAGGAAGGCGTGCAGGTCGCGGGGGCCGCTTCGGTGCCCGGCGGGCGTGTGCAGAACGCACGTGCGGGTTCAAAAGAAGGGCGACTGCAAAGGCGGCGCCAGCGAGGAGTCGCTGCGCGAGGCGTTTGCCGTGCAGATGGGGAAGTTGCTGTAAGAGAGGAGTTAACGGGCTGCCTGGCACTTTCGTAGCCTATGGGTTTCAACTCAGTAGCAGTCAGAACGTATGCGGCATCTCATTATTTCACATTATCACCATCATCATCATCATCACCACGTGATGCTTATTGGCAGGTTAGTTTTTTCGGTGTTAGTTGCGTCTCGTTTCCTGCTTATTTTATTTCGTAATCATCTGCTTCTTTGAACACACTGGCCAACACAACAATGTCCGGTATTTTCATCTTCCTACTCTTTCCTACAATAAAACTCTCTATGTACTGAGAATGTGTTCATCCCAGTTGCTATTCCTCTTCCTCGTTTTACATTACCTTGAGATTAGTTCCAGTAGATTTAAGGGTTTGCATTGGAGTTTCAGTATTCTATTATATTCATGCAAATACATAATACTTCAAAATAATTCATTATGCTGGAATTTCTATCACAATCAGTGTCGTTCTTAAAGGAGAAGCATTTCTCTTGTATTGAAATTTCACATCACTAATGAATTCATTTTTGCGTTTATTACGGAACGGTTTCGAGTGCGAAGAGTTTTGCGACGGGTTGAAGCAAAAACCATTTGCTGTTTTATGTGTCATTTTGACTTAGTGTTTCAGTCGGAGGAACACTATCAATAAATACCTCCTCTTTTTAGATACTTGTCTGTCAGATATTCTGTTTATAGAGCAACAAATCCATTTTCAAGTATAACTCCCTGCATTGCTTAGAGTTTCTCTGAAATTTATCGATTTGGTCATTGATGCTCTTTCACATTTTCTAGAGTTTTCCAATTTAATCTCACTGTCCTCAAATGATGACAGTGAGAACAAAGCATATCGAACTTTTCGCGTGCCAAAGATACTTGTCAGAACCGTTGCTTATATCGTATTGTCTTCACCTTATATCCTCCACCTTTTTTTGGACCACCTTATTCTAGAACTAAACCCTTCCTCGCCACATTTCTATCTAATCATCTTTTTCTTCTCGAGACCGTCTTCTGTATTGTCCTCATCTCATCCCATCCGCCTTCAACCCTTTCCTCGATTCTCCCATTCGATTCTGTGCTACCCTCCCCTCCAATCCACTCTCTCCCCTGCTACCGGCTCGACACACACACACACACACACAGAGAATGGGCGTGCGCCCCGTCGCCGATGAAGGCAGAGGGCTGTCTAACATTTATGAGCAATTTGTATTCCCTGTCTCGCGCCACAGCCGCCAGGTCGCGCCTGCCTCGCTTCGGGCGGTGGCGGAGGCGGAGGCG
>BOPP01000010.1:15553277-15578580 GCA_017312745.1 Gryllus bimaculatus | reverse complement strand
AGCAAGGCTAGCGGGGGTGGGGGAAGGCGAGGGTAGAGGCGGCGGGAGAGCTGAGGGCAGACGGATGGAGGTAGCGGAGGAGCGGTAGGCAGCCTAGCCGACAAGTGAGCGCACGGTGGCGGGGGCGGGGAGGGGGAACTAGCTGGTGAAGCGACGCAGTCAGCAGGCGAGGGTGGAAAGGAAGTTCTTACGCGCCGTCGTCGCGTCGCAGGACTCCTTTGCTACTTCGCCGCGCTCGGGGACGGATTCAGACATTGCAGGTCGCTAGATTACGAAAAGCAGGAGACTTCTACCGGATACGAGACTGCACAAACGCACTGCCACACTAGGGGTACTTCTTCCTTCATATTGTTATATTGTTTTTAACGCTTTTACTTAACTTGCTCTATACGGTTAAAACCTTTAATGTCAATTTGTTATATAACCTGATTATAGGTTATATGAAATATATTCTATTTATCCTACAAATAATATTATTTAATTTAGATTTGTGATACCTTGAAGGCATTCGTAACTTTGAGGATAATATAATGATTGTACAGGTGTGGAAGAAGTCAGCCAGCCATCTCTCTAGCAAAATGTTGCGACACATACTTATGTACACGAAAAGACACTATCACTAATCATATATATATATATATATATATATATATATATATATATATATATACACAATTTTGAAGATCTCTTTGAGATTTCTGCTTTAATAAACGAAAATAGTTTTGAGGATGACATTCGTATAGAATACACGTCTCATCCAATTTGTTTGAATTATTACACGACAAATCTTCAGAAGACGAAATTTCCGATGCTGCTAGTGTTTCTGAGGAAAACGTTGTAATGGCCGAGAGTTAACATGAAACACGTCCTTAACTTGCTTCTAGTTGTGATAACTCAAGTAGTGATTTAGGGTGTAGACATGTTTTCATTGCCAAAATCTACGGTATAAGGTGAAATAAAACACAGCTTTTCAGATAATACATGGAAACTGGAAGTCATGATGAGAAAGAATAACCACCAAAAAATTAAGAAATCACTGTCAAATTTGCGGAAGAGCAAAAAAACCTCCCTACTACAATTATTACTACCCTTATTACTAACTGATGCAACAAATTTACGTCCAACGAACATATTCTTAAAGTCATCAAATACAAAACTTGTTCTGAAGACTAATATGCTACATTTATTATTATTATTATTATTATTATTATTATTATTATTATTATTATTATTATTAAAATTGTGATATGTATACATTTTAAAATAAAACTAAATGAAAATTATATCCAAATATTATTCAGATCATGCAGAGTTCATTTTTCTAAACAAATAGGCTTGGCGTACAGATACGCCGCGCGGGTACTTGTGCGACAAAACATAGCGCTAGTAATTACGGGTTAAAATGACACAGGCACTACAAGGAAAGTAACTTTAAAAATTAAAATATAATAATGATCTTTGAAACAGCAAAACTAGACCATTCAGATCTATTTACGAGGTTTCAGATCAATATATTTCTAATCTGAGGGAAAAGTTGACACATCCATCCATCCATTCCAAGTTTCTGGTAAAAAAAATGCGTGTACCCTCTCGCCATCTTCACAAATCTTACCTCATCATTATCACATAACTAATAGATATTAATATATGATATATTCTGTGTGTATGAGAAATTACTTACTCCAAAGAACCGTAAACAGGATTTTGAGACAAAAAATTCAAGATTGTATTATTGTAGTGATTCCAACTATTTATTTTTACTCCCTATTCTACATCATAGGAAGGAAAAGTTAACAAATATTCCACTCAGTATTTCTTACATTTATTATAATTCGTAGGACCCAACTTTCTCTCCACCCAAAAACCAAACGTTTATTGAACAGTAGACAATGATGGCGAACATTCAATTATGGTTGAGAAGATGACATAAAACACAGAGTAAATGGAAGTGTTCGTTGAATGTTTTCACACAATGATGTTTTCCACCATAACTTCTACATTCTTTAGCCGGGTTGGGAATTCCAGTACCCAAATATTTCAAGCTAATTGCAAATAATTTAGAATAATATTATTAAAATTTTGAAAAACTATGTTACTAAATAATATTAATTTTGTAATAAACGTTTCTCAGACAAAGGCAATTCTGTAAAGCTATGTATCGTCCTTTTCTTGTAAACCTGTATCCACGAAGATAAGAAGACAAACGCAGAACCCCTAAATTGGATCTACATTGTTAATTGTGTTAACGTCAATGCTCACGAACAACAAGGACAAACAGATTCGTGAAAGGTTAAAGCAGGAAAACCGCGCTTTTCTGAAATACCTTTATTACAATTGAATTGAATTTGTTAGTTGAAGATAATTGAATTTAAAAGCATATCTCAGTTTATTTTACTCTGACATTGCTATGTTCTACGAATTATTTATAGAAAAAATCCATTTTCCACCTTGCAGTACAGATCATTTTAATGGTAGAAATGAACAAATGAAAAGTACAAAAAATATTTTAATTGTAAATATTGTTAAAGTGAGTGTAAATAAGATTGTGCGATGTTTTACTTCTAATTTACACAATTTGTTGAAATAAACTTCGGATATTATATTGTTGTAAGCTTCATTATCATTTTATTAGAAATATTTAAATTTGCTTTTAATTTCAACACATTATTGTAATATTTCAATAATCTATCTGAATCGCGAAATTTGAATGTGGCGCAGAATGTATTACCCGGCCCATTTAAAGAACTGTACGTTCGATTTATTTTTATTTGATATAGTGTGTAAACTGTAATGCTAGCTGATATCAATGGTTGTTTGTGGACATGGTTTTAGAATAATTTAGGTACCCATAAGCTTACTAACCTACCGGAAGTAAACAGCTCTGCAATGGAGGCTCAGTGTTCCTGCGTAAAACTATCACATTACAGAGTCTAACTGACTAATTGCAATTTACTGCCTTTCTCATTACCGCGCAACACAATTAGAGGTGATGTAATGAGAGTGGCACCATGTTGGAATTATGCAGCCAGACACTGTATACCAAGAGAGCTTCACAATTCCTCTTTATCACATTAATGTACTACACTCTCATAAAGAAAATAAACCTCCACTTTCAGGAAATTTCGTGAGAGTAAATTAGCAATATGAATGATAAAGAATACAAGATTTTAGCAATTATCTAAAATGCTTAAAACACTAATGGGTTTCGATTAGAAAATTCTTTGAGATTTGTATTTAGCAATATTTCGTGATTTTTTCCTTTACTTGAAATAAGTATGCCTTAGCTGTGATATTATTGGGTATTAGTTACTCATTTTATAGAAAAAAGCAAAATATTAATAATATATTCAAATAAAAAGTGCGCGATTATCTGCCATCATTTGTTCACTACTACGTTTTGTTTTACGTGTTGCAATCGCAAACGTAAATCAGTTCACCTGTCTGTTTCACCTCGAATATTAAGAATTGCAACAGACATCTAGCAGACAATATTACTGCGAGTAAAATCCCTGTCGTGCTCGAAGAAACATCTTGAGGCTGTGAAGATTCTCTAGTCCAGTACAGGGGATAAGCTTCTAAGGGAACCTAAGGTAAAAGCTGAGTGGAATTTATGGTTTAGTGGCTATTTCTCCGCACATACCCTGAACTCAAAATTTCATCGAACCGAGTCAACTTCATCGAATTGGACGTGTAATTAGCCAAACTGCGTTTTGTTGGAGTCAAAAGTACAATTTCAAAAACTTCTCATATGCCCGACTTACTGCGAGGTATTGAACTATTTTCCGCCAAAACTTGCACAGGTCCTTATAGAACGTATTCTAGTCTTCTTGAACTACACCCAAAGCTCCATTTAGTAGCAAATTTATAACACATTGTCGTGGGCGAACAAGCTTTCGCAGCCCGCAGCGGTCATCTTGCAGACCCTTACGAAGACCACGCGAAGACCACGCCGTCGGTGGGCGACGCCAAACGAGCGGGCATTCTCCTCGCTCCACCGAGATTCGGGAGGCCGGGGGCGGCGGCGGGCGGGAGCGGAGGCTGGCGAGAGCAGGGCAGCAGTGAAGAGCGGTGAGCAAGAGAAGGCGTGGGTAGGCAGTTTGCGGCAAGAGCTGGCGATGCGTGGGATGGAGATGGGGATGGAACGTGAAACGAAACGCAGAACCAGTGGCGAGAGCATGCGCGAGGGAGGGAAGGGGCAGGGCAGGGGCGGGGCAGGGTAGCAGCGGAGCAGTGGCGTGGCAGCGGCGGGGCAGCGGCGGGGCAGCGGCGAGGGGCAGGGGTGGGGCAGCGGCGGGGAGGGGAGAGGCCAGTGGTAGGACAGGTTGGGGTAGGGGCGGGAAGGGCGGGGCAGGGGCGTGCAGGGAAGGGGCAGGGGCGGTCAAAGGACGAGAGTAAGGGGTAGCGGACAGGGGCTAGGGAAGGACAGTAGCCAATAGCGATGGCGCGGACGATCAGCGAAGGAAGATGCGGAGGCTTGAAGGCAGGGCGGTGGCAGAGTAGGGGCCAGGAGGTGGGGGCTGGGACAGACAGGTCGGAACGTCAGGTCCGGAGACGGCGTTGGGGACGATAGCGTGAAAGACACGGTGGTGGGGGCACGGACGGTGACATTGTAGGATGGATGGCATGGGCGGGGGCAGGCCAGGCAGTGGTGTTCAGGTCCGGTGGCGAGTAAGGGACGGCGTTGGCTGAGGGAAGAAACGGTGACAGAGTGGGGTGTGTTGTGGGGCCGTAGATAGTGGAGTCAGGTTCGGTGGCGGGTTAGGACCGGCGTCAGGGATGGTGGAGACGGGTGTTGAGGGCATGGACAGTGGCAGAGTAGGATGCATGGCGTGGGCAGGGCAGACCAGGCAGTGGAGGTCAGGTCCGGTGGAGGGTAAGGGACGGCGTTGGGGGCGCCAGCGAGGGCGTGTGCGGGGGTTGTGGAGGGGCGTGGGGCGGGCAGCGGGCGACGTGTGGGGGCGGGCACTGCCGCGTCCGCAGTTGGGCGTTTCCGGCGCTGAGTAAGAGAACGCCGCTTCGGCTGGCAGCTTTTGTCCGCGTGTTGGCGCCTCAGGGCAGTGGGCTTGACACGAGCCAGAGGACAGGCAGAACAACGGGTTGCAAGAGGCCGGAAAGGCTGGGCGTAGCGCGACGTGACGATGAATAGGAAAGAAGGAGCAGTAACGACGAAGAGGAAGATTTCAGGAAGACGTCAACCCTCCGGAAAGTTGATGACGAACGATAATACGCCTAAAAGAGGATTTTGAGAAGAAGTATATTTATAAAAGATACAGCGTAGTGATTCCGAGAAGGTTGACATTAAAGGCAACCCAAGAGGCGACTAGCGGCAGAAGCGGTAGAAGCAGAGCTCGTCACCAACGTGATGGAGAGACAGTGAAGCCTCCCCATTGCATCCGAGAGAGCCGCACAGTTCGAGGAAGGTCAGATTCGGAAAGGACGCGGCGGGAAGCGATGAGCAGCGCGGGGTGCGAGGGGGGAGGTCGCGGGGGCGGAAACGACGGCATCGCCCTGAGGGCCCGGTCGCCGCCGCCGCCGCGGGCCCGCTCGTGCCCGTGCACAATGCCCGGGAGCTGTCAGAGTCGGTTCGGCTCATTGTCATCGCCATTGTCTTGTGATTACGTATTCAGCGCCTCTGAATTATGTTATGCGGTCGGCTCGCTAATGGGCCACCGACACGGTTCTGTATTTAACGTCTGTGTTAATTTACTAGACGTGACTTGTAATTATAGACGGAATCCGAAACATGATATATAGAGGCAAATGCACAATGGCGCAACATGCACGAGCCGGGAAATCAATCAATGGGGGACTCATTACACAAGTCTCCGAGAGGGACAGACCAACACCACCGCCGCCGCCATTCCAGTGGCTCACCCCCCGTGGCCTCCCGCGCACTGACCTTCCCCTTCCACCTTACCCCCGCGCCCGTCCTCCCCCTGCCCTAGCCCTTATCCAGTTAGTGCCCTTCCCCTCCGCGTGCCCTGCCCGATCGCCCCCCGTGCCCCCACTTGCCTCTGCGGCCGCCGATTGGCCCGCTCGGGTCGGGCGTGGAGGCGTCTCGCCGAGCGAGAGCCACGCTTTGCGGCGCCCGAGTAATTACTTATTACAAATGTACACAGCGGGAAGGGGAGGTTTCTTGGACGCAGGACACACACGTTGTTAATTTCTGATTTGATGACGTGGCTGTTTCGGGCGAGGAGGCCTGGCCTGCCCCCGCCTCCCGTAATTTGCCGCGGTCGCCGTGGGTTGGGGTGCCGGCGCAGATAATTGCATTAGAGCGGTGAGAGAACACCCCGACGCCGCATACTCACAAATCACGATACGCCTGTTGACAAAGGCCGCCGTGATATGATAGGTCAGCCATGTCCGGTATGTGAAGATTTTATTGACAGATTTGAAGTTTACAGAAACAAACAGCAATTGAATTTCAAAACCACATTTTGACTCAATTTTTACGGGAAACAATGCGTAAACATGATAGCTGTAAAAACAGATTGGCTATCATGTCAGAAAACAGAATAACAGTAAACTATAACGGATATAGTACTTATTGATATAATCGTACACTGAACGTAAATGCGACCATTAGGGTTTCAAAAGTGCTTTACTAAAAGTGTACGCTAGGAAAGTGAAGGTATAAACAGCATTAGTAACTCTTAAAGAGAAAAATAATATATTCGTCGGGGGATATTTCAAAGAATATCCTTCTCGCTTGTTATTTGCAGAGCTGGCATAATTTGAGGAACATTGAAACCAATAATACGTTTGTACCAACTTTTGTGGAGATTATTTCCTTTACAACACCAATAATACGTATTAAATGAATGAAAAGGCATGATGATATTCAATATATAACAAAGTTTCGACCTTTCCATGGTTATTTGTAGATGGGACTACGTGTAGTGCAGTCATCAGAAAGCCTACAGAGCAGGTTGATGAATTATTGATTCTGGATATCCTATGCTGTGACCCTTTGAAAACGCATTCGTTCGTAGAAACGAAGAAAATAAAAAAAACGTTGTATAAATTATTTGTTTTAAAATACGTTCAAAACTAAGTCTTATCACAAATTGAACTTAAATTCAATGATACCTTATTTACTCAGCGAGGCTAAAGCTATTAGACATGTTCTTGCGCCTGACCATACCAATTTCCCTAAGCTCCTTTCACCATTTACCAGAGAATGTATAATTATTGTGTTATTGAATTAATCTCAGGCTTCTTTTAGGCTTAAGAATTTTGTGTACGTAGTAAAACATACCACGTGAGACAACAGGCTTTTTCTCACCATCCGGAGTGATTTTTCGTGCTTAATAACCCTCGGCTTCGAACGGATTTTAACCCATAACCTTCGTATTGAAATTTGGATGGTCTGTTGTATTACCGAAGCCGTTCAAGCATTTCTATATTCAAATCCAATTACACCACAATGCGTCTACAATAGTCTACAACACGTTTATAGAAAATTCGCATATGTACATTTCACGGTTTGGAGAAAATTAAAGCATGTAGCCGAGAATGAGGTAAGAATCAAAGTATCATTCTTTAAATAATCCGTATTATGTTCGTCCGAATAAAAAAGTAGTCGGTTCCATGAAGATTCAGAACTAGATCAAATATGCAAATCACTAGCGATATGTAACGTGCTTATATACAATGCAAACAATAACAAATGCGTGGCTTCTAGGCTGTCCGGGTGACGCCGCGTCGTGAACTCGAGCCGCGGAAGCCTACGGGTACAATAACAAGCGTCTTCCCATTACAATTAACGAAAACTTGTAAGGAGATCGTTCTTCAAGCAGCCAAAAGGCTAAAATAAATTCATGATTTCCAAGCCTTAGGTAACTCTATTTCACATACGCAAGAGCTTTAAGAGTAAACTTATAACAAGGAAAAGTTTCCATCTACTCTCAAATATAAATTACCTTTTACTAAATGCTAAATTACAAGGATCGAAGAGCGCCGTGCCGTATGTCCTAGCGTACAACCGGTGTGTACCCTGGCCGCTGGAAAGAGTCCACTTCACCCGCCCGGTGACAAAAGGCGAGCGGGCGCGCGGCGGAAGCGGTGCGCCTGGGGAAGCGGCGCGCGCCTCCTGCCGGAGACAATGGGCGCGCGCCAGCCACTTCGCGTCGCGTCTGACGTCCACCGCTCGCCGGCGGCAGGCGCTGGGCGGCGGGCGGCGCGGCCGGCCGGCCGGGCGCGCCGCAGATCAAAAGGCGGCGAAGCCCCCGGGCTAACGCCTTCTTAGCTTCCGGCGCGCGCGCCGCCCGGGCGCGCGCGCCCGGCCGCCGCGTCTCTCTTGGAACGAAGAAATGGGCGCAAGGCACGCCCACCTGGCGCTCGCTCGCGCCGCCCCGTCGCTGCGCTCGCACGCCCCGTCGCTCGCTCGCCCGCCCGTCGCTCGCTCACCACCTGAGTCTTCTTTTGAAACGGCGCCGAAATGCGGGAACACCGGCTGGCTCGCACCGCCAAGGCAGCCTCGCTCGCACCGCCTGGCTGTTCGCCTCAGTCACCCACCTCTCGGCGCTCGCCCTCCTCTAGCGTTCGTCAGTGCTGCCTCTTTCGATTGCATTGCCTTGCTGCGATGTCTAAAGGCCGCAATTTCGCAACACTCCCCTTGTTCGCGTTGTTCTCCCCTGCGCTCGGCTCACCACATCCACGCTCTCCCTCTCGCCGACCCGTCCGGCCACAACTCACTCCCATCACCTCCCTCACTCGCTCGCCGCACACTCTCACTACTCGCACATCCGTCACTCGTCGCCACCCTGACTCACTCGCCGCCCCCTCACTTCGCTCGCCCACCCCATTACTCGCTCTCTCATTTGCTCTTCCACCTTCTGACTCGCTCGCCCACCCATAGCTTGATAGCTTGTTACGTTACCATAGCAAGTTACAGCAAAATAAATTTGAAAACTACTAAAAGAGAGTAAATATTATCTAATACATTGTAAGACCCTTATTGACAGTAATTAGCCTCAGTATACGTGGGGTGTATTGTGTGAAAAATGTGAAATGTGAAGTAGATTTTGTTCCTTCTGAACACCAACACACTACAAGGAATGCATAAGGAACGAACAATTTTGAATGCTTGCGTGCATTAAGAAAACTGCTTCTGGCAAATTACGGCGTTATCATGTCAAGTTATTTTCCATTGATGCAATGTAATAAAGGTTGCGTTAATCTCAGTTTGCGTTAAAAATTGTGATTTGTAATTCATGATTTGTGATTTAAATGTGTTCCAGAATCCAAAATTCAGCAGAAGATTTTCAGCATCATGTTTTACCTTGGCGAAGTGTTTACCAGTGACGTGAACGGTTTCGCAACTCTTGATGAATACGCACATAATCACGGTTCTGCGTACGAGAACGCCTAGATGGATTGTTGCAAGACGTTTTGTTGCATGCCAAGTTTGATTCATTGACAAGTATGATACATTGTAAATTTTTGTACATTGTAATAATTTGCAAAACTATAGTACAGATTAGTATTGACATATCCTCGTGTAACAATCTATTAGTTACTTTTATTATACTTTCTTTCACTATTTTAAACAAATACTGCATACATTGTGTGTAGAATAGAAACATTTTCATTCTTTGGGAGTATTTCGTATTTCAATTTATTTAAGATGAGACTGAATAATCTGTTGGTTACATTATACTGCTTCAATTCCGACATTTTTGTGATGTTAGAATCAGAGATGACAGAAGTTTTACGTAGCATGAATAACATTCCACCCAATAATCGTGTCAGTTTTTACTTCTTCGAACTCTATGACATAATGTTTCAGTTCTTTTCTAAACTTGTTTCTCATTTCGCTCATCGACAACCATCATCCAAAACGTTCACGTCTGTTCATTGACATTGTTCTGATACGTCGTCAAATATACATTCAAATACAAAATATAATAGCTTGAATGACAACTATATTTCTCCCATGAAAAAAAACTATTTTACAGTCAAGTAATATAGACTGCATTTTTAAACGTAAAATAAACGTTTACCATCGAATTCAGAGACTTTAATAACGATTAAATAACGAAGTGTTTATCCGACAAACTAAAACACTAGTATTACCTGCCACTTAGCACCTAATAATTATCGTTTACGCCCCAACAGTAATTACTGGGTTGCCCTAGGTCAATTACTCTACCTGCTTACACGTGCAAGATGCTACCCTCAGATTCCCCCTCACCAACTCGCTCTTCTGAAGACGACTCCTCGTACTGCCCTAATCCAAAGACTTAGGGGAGGGGACGGTGGGGGTGGAAGGAGGGGAGGGGAAGGAGAGGAGGGGAAGGAGAGGAGGGGAAGGAGTGGAGGGGGAAGGAGGGGAGAGATGCAGGGGAGCTCCGTGAGTGGGCAGCCATCTCTCTCCCTCGGCTCTTGTAATCCCTCTCCAGAGAACCGCTTTGATCAGGGTTCGAAAATTAACGATACCCTCAAACCTGGATTGCGGGAGCGGCCTAGAAAAGGAAGGATAATGGAAAGGCCGGCGAAGTTTTGAGTGAGAGCTTTTCCAAGAGACCTGCCCTTAGTTGCGAATATTCGAAGGGTCCTGCACGTGACGTACTCGTTTATGAAGATATTTTCGAGAGGAAATTTTGCTTGAAAGGCTGACGTAGTAGTTGCAGTTTGCTATCGTGTGTTAAAGTAGAAATCGCACCAGAAAAAGAAGAGTATACTACATATTATCATGTAATGTTGATGAAAGTGTCGAAACCACAAAGGTACACAATACTTTAATTCGTTATAAAGTACCCAAACACACTCACACATGTTCACTAGTATTTTTGTACATAAACGACGTTGGAAACGTGTTTCGCGAAGCATAAAGACACAATTGCAGTTTTAATGTTTTTTATTGCAAAATAAGCAGCACCGATCACGAAGTGTGTTAGTGTCTATTGTGACACACGTTAACCGGATACAATTAAATCGGATGTAATACAGTTTCAACACCTTCGCGGTCATATCTCAGAAGAGTGGTAAGTTGTATGGATGTGAGATGATGACATGATTTTAATGATGATGGACCAATAACAAATTATATATAATAAATGAGAGGCAGATAAAAAGAGAACCCCCAGAAAACCTAACGCAAGACAGTTTTCACAATTGCAGATTCAACATGGATCAGTCAAGATTTGAACTCCATTATTCAGTCGTGGATGATGAGCAGTTTGATAATGTTCAGAGATTTAAAAAGAAAGTGACTTGAAAACGGAAAATTACCGACTTTTCAGTTATTTGTAATATCAGAGTGTTTTGAACGATAGCCAAATTATATTATGAAAACTATTCCTGAGAGAATGTATGCAGAAATGAATTGCCCTATTGTATTGCTCCTGAGAAAAAAAATGCAAAAAGGCCATTAAGACTCTAATTTCAAATCAGCAGAGAAGCACTATGCATAAAAAACTTTGTCATGTTACGTCTCTCTTAATCTCTCGACAACTCACAGCTATATATTATTGATAGCATTGCAGATGCACCAACTGAGTATTAAAATAGCGTATTTTAATGAGCAGATAATCCATCAAGGCCGGTTCGCAAGCGAGCAAGTCTCCGAGTTGAAAAGTCCATATATCACTGAGATAGAGACGAGCTTAAAAGTTCCAGACCACACGGAAGGGAATTTTTCCCTACCAACTCATTCAGAAGTTGGTACAGGCATTGGGTCGCAGATAAATCTTTATATCTCACGAAAATTCGCGGTTTAAGCGCAGGGGAGGATCATCCCTTCCAGGCTTCCACTGCTTTTTAGTCCAACTTTTATTCACAATATCACATAATCCCTAAGAGTAATGCGTCCATTAGCTGGAACCAGCCACGCCGCCGCAGTCTCCTCTCCCCGCGCGGGTTCCACGCCGCTAGCGCGCCCCGCGGCCGGCGGGGCAAGCTGTGGGGACGCGAGCGTACACGGTGAATAATGGAAGGGGTCGGGGCAGGAGGCGGCGGGAGGCAGGCGAGTGGCGGCAGGCTCATGGATCCACCTTGAAATAATTATTAGCAACGTAACGTTTCGCTTTTCTAATTTCATGGCTAAATGAACACGCTGGAGCCCACAATTTACCCCGGCGCCGTTGGTTAAAAACAAGAGAGACGCGACGCCCGTCCGCCCGAGCGCCAGCGCGCTCTAGCACACGCCTGCACGCCTGCACGCCTGCACGCCTGCTCGCTCGTCGCGCTTCGTCGCGCCTCCGTAACGATGCTTCCCCGTCCCAACACCAGGATCGCCACCGTCGCCGGCGTTGCCTCCGTCGCACAGCCGCCGTCTCTGGCCATCGTCGCCGCTTCGCCTTGGGTCACTATCTCACCGGCGTAGGTAGCTCAGGACATCAGTTGATGTCACTGCAGTGCTGTTGACTGCGAGGTCAAGGGGTCGAGTTCCGATGTTGGCAAGATTTCGACACTAAGTACAGAGCTCGGTGAAATTCAGCCGCTTTCTGGAGGAGAATTCTAGCGGCCGGCTGCTCTGATCGAGAGTTTTCCGTGGTCTCTCCGATCAATACCATGTAAATGCCGGAGTAGTACCTTAACAAACGGGCCACGGACCGCACGATGTGTTTATTTCTTCCTTCTTGTCATATTCTTGTCACGTATTTACACTCACTCTTACATGCACTACCCTACCAAACATATCCGGAGACCGTTTGGGAGCTTATTCTTGCTACGGAAGTGCTCCGCGTGTGGGAGATACCTGTTGGGGAAAATCCGGCATACTGACATGAATGTCAGCACCGGATATCGCCATCCAGAGAGAGAAGATAACCGCCATCCGTCGCGCAAAAATAATTCACTGCACTTACGGGAATAACAGTCTAAGCAGTTGGAAACACACCGGAAACTAATCACGCGAGCAATCAGTTAGTCTACTACCATCCCTTCGCTTCTACACTTTTAACTTTCCTATACGACATACATGCCTTATTCTGCGTTCCCTGAAAATGTCACTAAGAGTTTCACTTACAAGGATTACAATAGTAAAGAATGATAAAAGTCAATGACTAGTGATGTAAAATTGTGATATATACACAATTCGACTGGTTTTATATTTCTGTGTAATTTTGTTTCTTTCTGAACAAAATTTATTTATTTCTTTTGTAAATAATGAAGAATTTTTGTTTAAAATTATTTAAGATTTTTGAAATATGTGTAGAGCATACAAAGTATTTTGAAAATGTTCTGCACTTGCGGAAAATATTAAAAATTCCGCAAGAACACAGATGGCGCCATCCATTTCTTAAAGAACTAGTTCAACATTCATTAGGTTTTTTGTGTGGGAAAAACTATTTTATATAGCGACAGATACTAAAATTAGACTTTATTTTGATTGCGGGCAGGTTTGCCTGTAAGATAACGCTGGAGATTCCAGGAAGCGATTACGCGTGACGACGATTTTGAATCTTTTCATAAATGATCGATGAGCGTTGAAAGACGAAACTATGAATGAGGGTTCGGAAATGCATTAATAATGAAAGTTTGAAAAAATAAAGCAGTATTACCTTACTACTCAAACAAATTAGAAAAACTGCATTGGTTGTCTTCATTCACCCTCGTATATTGGTACATCAATATGACTGTTAAAATATAATATTTCAGCCAAATAATTTAGACACTTCTCCTACCAACATATTATTTACTCTCTTTTTCTATAAAACTTTTAATTTTTTATATTTATTAGATTGCGCATGACGTGCAATTTCTTCTATATAACTTGTCTTCTCGGTTATTCCTGAGAATTGAATCAGAGTTATTCCTGAAACAGTTTATTGCCGAGATAAAATCAAAATACAAACCAAAAATTTGGTTGCAAATTTTCGCAGAACAACGATAAAGACGATTTATCAAGGTGTTAGAGTCACTGTTCATATTTGCAGCAGTGTGCACAAGAAACTCGCAGTAGAGTGACGCCGTGACGTGACGTCACAGATGCAACCCGCTGGTCGCGAGTGTGTTTGGTCAGCATTCGGTGCCCTACGTCTCGACGGCGCATCTCGGCGCATGGCCTGTGAATGACTTCTCACCACACCGTGCGCTTGCAGTGTGGACGTAACAAAAACATTAGAAATAGGACTTGTGAAGATGTGGCCTTTAATTGAATCGTTTATTTCAGGAACCCGTCACGCGCCAAATTCCTTAGTTCGAGAAAACTGAGAAAAAGTCTCCCAAAATATCTGATTTCAATATACGTTTATTTATTAAAGCAGTTGATAAATGGTTATTTTTCATACAAACATGCACTAAATGATGTGTCTATCCTCTTGGAACAATAATCCACCTCTAATTCGTTTTAGATTTGGGCGTTTGAGGGGTTTCTGAAATAAATGATTAAATTATTAGAAACTTTCTAAACCCTCGGTGATACTTTCGCCTTTGAACGACTATCAGTTGTTTCAAAAGCAAGTCGAAACCGTCGCCGTGCGTAATCGCTTCGTGGGTCCACGAGCGTTCTCTTTCAGGCCCAGAAACATATTGATATTTTATTTTAATATCTGTGGATGTAGAGAACAGTAAGTAGTAACATAGGGTAAGTGGAGCAACATAGTAAATATTAAATTAATTCTTCAAACGAAGGACGTATCCATCTATATCCCTTCAGAAAGGATCATAATAGAATACGTATAAAATATATGTGCCTTTGCCGTATCTCTAAATATAAAAATATAACTTATACATGCAAAAATAAGTGTAAAATGTACTATGTTGCTAAGAGCATGGATTTTTTTAATATATGAATTTTCCTCCATTATATTGCAATTTATTGTCGGATCTATGTTGATGACCCCGTTGGTGTTTTCTAGAAACCGCAGTTATTTTGTTATCACAGATTTACATAAACCATTGCGATTCTCAAAGGATGAATTGCTGCGTTCGCAGGTGTTCATTCTCGGGTGGAAACACGCAGTACAGCACGGTAACAAAATGTTATATTTTTATATCACTTAAGCGTCACTGTAATGACGCTCCTCTGATTGGACCACTCAAGATGAGGGACTGCTTCCTTCTTTTCGTGTTATGCTCGACAGCAGAATGTACGCAGTGTCTTGAAGTGAAAAAATGGATCAGTTCCTCGTTTGTGACCATCGTATGTTCCTCGGTATGTTCATCTCAGCATCAATATATATCGCAAAGCCTTATACCCTGTCAATGTTTTCAATGCATCACGAATTGAAAGAAATTTAAGCTAGTTCCGGAATCTTATATTATCACATGATTGTTAGACAGCATTTTGTGGGTTGGTTTCACTGTGATTATCAGAAACAAAATGGAACTGAATTGTGCATTGTAATAATTCTACACAATTTCTTTGCAAATAATTATATTACCCATTTGCGTTATACATTGCATTGTAAGAATTTAAATGTGCAATTTCCATTTTTCATTGGGATTAATTTTGTAAAGTCTCTCGAAATAAAGTATTTCTTTTGTAATTAATGATAATGTAAATAATGCCAATACAATAATAATACAAATGACCATCGAAGTACACGATATTCAAGCATTAGAGAGTAGATAAATTTAAACATTTTAACATGTTTAAAAATGTTTAATATTTAATCTAGTAATACTTAGAAGAATATTAGAACATTTATCACACACTATCAAAACATCTCACAATTAAATTCAGGAAAGAATCCATTCTCCTTTATTTGCAAGTACATTGTTTCAAACAACAGCTATTCGCAGTTTCAAGGAAGAGATATTTTACTGGTTAGTCTTATTTGTTTATTTTTTCTTCTCGGAAAGCATTGTAACATTAATACACAATAATTGTAGAACCGCATTAATTAAACATCCCAAAGTAATGCTTTAAATTAATTAAATGATATGTAACTGAAAGCACTCTTGTATACCTAATTTCTAAACACCTTGCTTTAGGCCATTCTCAAGATCCACAAAATGAACATTGTATTCTGCGAAGCACAAAACACCACAGAGAAGAACCGCCTCCATAAAGACATAAAGATCAACAAGCATTATATTTCCTCCTCCGAGCTGCCAAAACCCTCCCCTCAGACGCGGCAGCGAGATTATAAACTTGAACTCTCGGCAGCGCGAAACAATGGGCAAGGCGGAGGGGAATTACCTCGTCGCCTCACACTCCTGCGAGGAGCATCGCTCCGCGCCCCCTCGCTAAGTCACCGAAATCGCCCCTAATAGCCCCCTAAAATGTGACCCTTTGCAGAGCTACGCACAATGGTCTGGGCTGGACCAGAAAGGGCTCGCGGTTCTTCCTGAAAACAATTTGCTATCAATGAAAATTTCGAATACATCGTGTAAATGGAAATTTTAAAAAAAGTAATGTAGTTTTAAAAATATCTACATCTAAAAGTCGTCTTGAAATTTTGATATTTTGGCGAAATAATGCATCGTTTCTACTAACCGTGAAAATACACTAAAATGTGGTCATAAAACTTTTTTTTGTTAAAAGTTTCAATTTCTATAGACAGGCATAACCAACATGCAGTTTTGTATATCTTGTAACATGTATTTTAATTTTTCAATGCATAGATCATATTGTATTTGTATAATTACGCCACATTCAACTTCTAACTACTAAAAGGTTAACTTGATCTGTTAACTACATAAACTTTGAAGGGAAATGTAATAAAACATATAAAACTATCTCCAGGAACTAAACGTATGTCATAAACAATATATTATTGTTATAAACAATAATAACTGTATTCTCACTGTGATTAGTGACTCGACAATCCATTTGAATATGATCGTTTAAAGCTCATTTTCCTATTTAAGGGCATTATTGTTTTCGAATGTAATTTTGACAGTACAACCAATTATAGGTAACTTTCAAATACTTCAAATAGAATCAAAAATGTATTACCACAAACTATTTCATTGTAAATATTTAGTTGTAAAAGTTTACAACATGGTCACGTTGTGGCCGTCCTGTGCCCGCGTTCCAGGATGTGATTTTTTCGTTTCTGGGCGCGTCAACTGCTATGATCATTAGTCCCGTAGTGCATGGTTTTCTAGGGAGATCTGATCCTGAATGAAGAGGTCCGTTGCCGTTCTACACGTCGGTATTCCCTACTCTGAATATCCCATCAGAGGGGCACCGCCCCATTCCGGGAAAAGCTCTAAGTTCCCTATAGGTCTCCCGGCTTGTGTGGTTGTGTACTGCATGTAATTGTATGCGTAAGTGTTAGTAAATGATGATGATAAGACAAGGAAGAGGAAGGAAATATCTCGTCCGGTCCGTGGCCCCGTTGCTAGGGCACTGCTCTAACATTTACCTGGTGTTAATCGAAGAACGCTCGGGAAACTATCGATCAGAACAGCTTGGTTCTACATTTCTCCTCCAGATAGCGGTTGAACTCGACCTAGGTAGTGTCAAGAATCCTGTTTTCGACGAGGCCCCAACACCAAGACAACCCGGTCAGAGACCCTGCATCTAGAGCACTGTGCAGCGCGGCGTTGGGTGTCTGTTGCTGTATTGTGTCTTGCGTGGGAAGGCTGCGTTTTCGCAGAGGGTGCTCAAGACGTCGCGTAGTTGCAGCTTCGCTCGCCAGAGCGCCGCACTCTCGCGCCCTCC
Organism: Gryllus bimaculatus; assembly: GCA_017312745.1. Taxonomy (NCBI): domain Eukaryota; kingdom Metazoa; phylum Arthropoda; class Insecta; order Orthoptera; family Gryllidae; genus Gryllus; species Gryllus bimaculatus. The sequence goes on along the minus strand of BOPP01000010.1, from coordinate 15,561,014 downwards.
GCTCGTCGACGGACTGACGCAGCGTAGGGGAGGATCTGCGAGGGACGCACCGACCAAGGCCTAAGGAGCTCCGAGTCTGGAGTGGGATCAAAACGGAGACACCACAGGAGCTGCTGGTCTTAGCGTGGTAGAGCTGGGAGACGGTGTGCGTATTTCGGGCGCCTACGATGAGGGTAAGTTTGGATTAGAATGGACACGAATAATTGTGAAGAACCACCCACAATAAATGAGTTGATTAGAGCAAATAATGTTGTAATGGTTCAACATTACTTCCTTTGAATAGACATGTGGAACAATAGATACTGCAGAATCAGCGATGTGGCAATACAGATGCTAATATCACAATTATAACTAGTGATGCAAGAGATTGGCACAGACTTTCTCGAACCAGTTAGTTTTCCCAGCTGCCATCCATTCATTTCAGGAACGGCTAAAAGAACTTGGCACTGAGAATAATAAAGCATATAATAAGAGAGTTCCATGAGAACTGTCTTCATTCCAAAATGTATTAATACCCAAATGTATTGTCGCAAACCTTTTCCTACGCGTGTTGAGTGCAAAAGGGACCAGAAAGGGATACGAGTAAAGATGCGAAGATAAGAGTATGACAGCTATAATATTCTCTCACTAGTGGGTGCTGGCTACATAGTACAATAAAACTGCACCGAATTCTTCCACGTTCAGTAAACCACGTTGTATTGCACATCACCCAGAGTATTTAGGACGTGCATTCAAGACCATAAGTGCCGTCATTTGATCTCCAGTAGCTGAGTCAGGCTCATGACGAGTGACTACGCCCCCAGCGAATCAAAGCGATGCTTAAATTTAGAATGTGTGTGGTGTAGTGAGCGGAAGCGACTGCAAAGACAACCTAGGCAGGATGGAAATGAGAGTCACCAGATTACTCGACCGTGGTGGCAACGAGGAAATGAGAAAGTCCCGTACCCTTCGATGAGCGGGTAACAACGCCGCATTTAGGGAGACATTGTCCATCACCCAGGCGCTGAAGCGCGTTCGTCCGGTCATATGGTCTTCAGGAGTTTAATAAGGCTCATGAAGAGCGATCGCATACCCAAGCAAATCACAACAATAATGTGATACGAGATGTGTTGGGAGGAGGTTTAGATTTAGATTTAGATTTGTTCAGTAAAAGAAAACAGTAGAAACCGTATGTAACGTAGGGGAAAAAGAGAGGGGAGGTTCCTACAAAGGCGACCAACACGTCACCGAGATTGATTGATTGAATGATTACTTGATTAATTAGTGAATCCCGGCGCGTCAACAGTTAAGGTCATTATTCCCGTAAGCGCAGTACATGTTTACGGTCCTAGAAGTTCGTAGTGATCGTCTGTCGCTGAATGGTGAAATCCTACGCCGATCGACCCACGCGTCGATTAGTTGTTTTCCTTACCCAGGTATCTCTCACCAGGGGGGCACCACCCCTAACGGGACAAGCTCTAGGCTCCCGACATGTGTGGCAGTGTAGTACAACTAAGAGTAAATGTGAGACTAGTCCAAGGAAAAGAAAGGAAATCTCGCGCCTGGTCCGTAGACCTAATTGCTCCTGCATTCCCCTGCTGTTGACCTGCGAACCCACGGAAAACTACCGATCAGATCAGCCGGTCTCTAGAAGTGTCCCGCAGGCAGCATCGATGTAGCAAATGCGTGCGTACGAGATGGCGCTTACAACAGGGATGGGGCGAAGGGAGTGTCATGAGGTTTCACGGAGGTGCAGGGCGGGGGGCGCGGGCGGGGGTGGGCAGGGGGCGCTGGCAGCGACTAATGGGGTGTTTGGTGGGGGCGACCCTTTGCCCTAGGGGAGCGCCAAGCGGCAACGCCCCGTTAACGACTGGGGATATTTAAGATCCGGATTTTCGCGCCCCGAGCCGCCGGCCCTGCAGCCCCTAACGGCTTGTCGGGCGGGGCCTGCTTTGTGTCCGCGTTCAGGGGACGCATTTATCTCAATTCCCGCGCCCCGCGTAAACATCTTAATGTAGCTGTTATACACTGCGAGACAGTAACCCAGTGACATTAATATAGGGCTTGTTCAATGAAAACCTTCATTACTAGGCCACGTTTTAGGTCCTATTATCGTGATATAAAAAAAACACGTGGTTGTGACACAAGAGCACTATATGAGTGTTTTGTTTGAGATACATGTTAAATTTAAATAAATAGTTATTTTAAACACATTACTTTTTCGTAAAAACACAATGTTTGCCTTACTTAATTATATATAATTATAATACAATGATGTGCAAATGCATTTAAATATTTTACAAATCCGCAGTTAAAACTATTTAAATTATTTACTCAAAGAAGATTCAAAGAAGCCATTCAGGAGATTGTCTTCTTGAATGACTATTTGGCGAATTTAGAAAATATTTTATTGCATATTTGTTATACATCAATCATTCTCTTCCAAAACAACCTTTGGTTTACTGATACTGAAGCCCCCACCCATGAAACCAAGTTTGACGACCTTATTTCTTGGTTGCATATTTAATCCCATATTTCCTGGTTGCGAGACGAAAGCTATAAAGAGCCTGCGACGTAGATCAGTCAACGCTTACCACGTACTTTGAAGCCGCATGTGCGTTCATAATAAGAAGCGACACTCCCTCCGCAACTCGTCTTAAGAAGCCGCCTGGGGTCTTCACTCAGATTCTTAGAAAATGTCGAGTTTATTTAACCATAAAAGTCCGCTTCTTCCCCGTCGACCACGCGCGTGAGCGCTGCGGTGGCGACAGGCGCGAAACGGCGAGCGCAAAGCTCAGGGACTGCGAGTGGAGGAGAGTCAGGGCGGTTAGGGGGGAAGCAAAGTGACGTGACACGAACGAGCTGATGGGGATTGGCAGGCAGGAATGGGTAGTGTGGTGAATGGGACAGTGCGGGTGGGAAGGGGTCGGGTTTGAGTGGGATAGGTTGGGGTGGTTGGAGGAAGATGAAATAATGAGAAGTTGTGAGAACGTGGTGGATCAAAACGAAGTAATACAGGTGGAGGTAAGTGGAGAGAGACGGGACAAGACGGAGAGAGCCGTGGCAGGAATTGGAAGAGTGGAGTAGTGTGGTGAAGGGGAAACAAAGGGAAGCGATTGGATGGAATATGGTAGACGTAACCAGGTGAGATGGAATGATGTGGCAAGAAGTTTGGTATGGTGGGGTGGGAGTGTCGAGGTTGGACGTGAGAGATACGAGCAACAAGAGATGTAAATGTACGAGAGACGGGAGTAATGAAAGACGAAACGGAGTGACCTGAGAAAAAAAGGCGGGTTCGGGCGGAATGGGAGCGAAATAGGAGTAAGGGGATGGGTGTTGCAAGATGATGCCGGAGCACGGAAAATGAGTTTGGTGACGAATCGCGGAGCAAAACATGGCGGAGCGGAATGCAGCACGAGAAGGCAGAGATTGGGGTGTAGGAGAAGAACGGGAGGGAACGCCGTGGCAGAGCGGGTCGGAGCAAGACGAGGTGAGAGTGACGAGGAATGTGTCGGGAGGAGACGGTGCTTGGGGCGCCCCAGCGCTGACGAAGGCAAGTTGTAACCTCGCCTTGCCATGCGTAAAACGATGCGGTATCGCCGGGCTATGTACAGTGGGTAGAAACTACGGGCGAACAATTCTAGCTTCTTCACCCTCCAAATTATTTGATGAAGTCTCGCGATCTTCTCGTCACATTCACTCCCACTCATTTTAATGCTTTTGTATTGCTCGTGTCAACAGTAATAGAATTTACACAAAAAATGTATTTTTTAATTATAAATATTTTTCGTAATATTACTGTCTCATAATATCGGCGGCAAGCAACCGGAAGGACAGAAACAGACGTATTTTTCGGCGTTCTCTAAGGTTTTTACAACCCGCCGTACATTTGAAACAATGGAATCACGAGGTAGCAGATGGATATTCATACTAAAAGAATAGGTGCTTCTTCTTTATGTTATTTTTTATTTTCAAGAATAATATGGCGAAAAGGTATTGAACGCGACGTGACCAATATTATAAATATCGAATACGGTTGGTTATGGACTTTATATCAGCCTTATAACATTAATAACTGTTTCGGAAGTATCACGATAATTCTCAAGTGCAGGCGAGGTGGCAAGAGACCTAGAAAAAAACCTGAGTTTTGTGAATTTATTATTGTTATTTTTTTAGGGAAAACTCTTTCAATGAAATAATTTATTTTATTATTTTTTATGAACCTAATACAAATTAAGAGATCGTTCCTAAAAATAAATTTACCATATATATATATATATATATATATATATATATATATATATATATATATATTTGACATTAACAAAGAGAGAGGTAGAGATGACTCTCCTTGGCTCATTACCATGGTAGATGAAACGCTGTGGTAGCAAAGATAGGTATTTCTAAGTCATACAGTAAGATGCGAGTTTGTATTATCTACCCCACTCAGACAGTGCTGAAATGGCAGTTTTATTCAATCGTTGTCGGAGAGAGACATTTGTTAATATCTTTTAAATTTAAACGTTCTTACCGTAGACATGATAGACATTTATATGCCAGTCTACTACATATTTATGAGAAATACCATATAAAATTGATGTGTTAGAATGATGTAAATTACATGTTAACGCACTTACGAGAAATCCCAACTTGAATCTTCGAACTTTTTTCAAGGTATTCATTAAACGTGTTACAAGGTAAAAACCATTTTAAGAAGAATGTTAAAAAAACAGTAATGGAGCTAGGACCTTGCAAGAATACGGTAAGCACTTCCATTTGTCATAGATATTATTTTTCATGTTGATTTAAGAAAACATATAAACATAAAGTAGTCGATTTGAGACTGAACTTTAAAACTGTTTACAAAACGGTAAAACATTCAATACTTGAATGGCTTTAAAGGATGTCATACCTCTCTGTAAAAATTTCAAAATAACAGTTTTCTAATTTTGAAGAAAACATTGAATTTTAAAACGAAACTCTCCCTTGCAGACTATACATAAAATAAGAAATATCTCTACATGTATGGCAAGTAAGTTGAAGTTAAATCTAAGAAAGGCTTGCTACCAAATTGGATATTTCTTCAGGTTAAATTATCCGACTTTTTGAGATATTTTATATCAAAAAACTACTTCTACTGAGAAATAATTGTTCTAAGAAAACAAGTTGTAAAATGAAACGAAGAACTCCAGGGTGTTTACGGCTCGTTAGTATCAAACGGCATAATTTTAAGCGATTTACGACTGACAAAATTAGCCGTCTTTCCAAAACCACACGCTCTCTGATATAACCATTTCCTCATATCTTGAAATTCAAATTCGTTCCCAGTAGCAATAGATTCGGATTTACGGCTCTTTCGAGTTACAAACCCAACAGATTTTGCAGAAAACTACAACAGCCCTGCCTTTCAAACAACCATAGATCCAAAATATGCCTAGCCAGTTTGTCCATATGCCCTTTTAAAATGTCATTGTCAGGCACTGTACTCTCCCTGCGCAAAGCAGGATCAGGTGCAGTGGCGTGCTATAAAAGCACCTCTCTCTCAGCGCACGCCCCGCCCCTCCCCGCCCGCACCGCCCCGGGCCCTGACAGCTGAGCCCAGCTGTAAAATTGCTAACACGTCGCGCGTTATACCACGACGAAACCTGGGTCCCCATATCCCCAACCCTTGCGGGGGGAAAAAAATTCGCGTCGCAAGGCAAACGGGGTGGATGTTGATGGGGAGGGGAGTGGCAGATGGCGTCGGTGGGGGTGGGGTGGCGCCGGGGGATGCGGGTTTCAAAATTACACCAATATTTGTTTATAATTAGATCGCGCGGTATTGCGGGGTGGCCGCCATTGCTCACTGTCAGCGTCGGTTACCGAAGCGCTGGCGGCGCGGCCGACCGGTCACTCGGTGCCCGCGGCCCACGGCGCACCCCGGCCGGCAGTATATCACGCCACGGGCGCGGCAAGTGGTGCAAATTAAAAAGTTAACTCTCGTCAGCGCTGGCTATCGGCGCCGTCACCTCGTTGCGGGCGCAGGGCTGCGTGTTTTGGACCCGGTGACACAGACTTTGATGCTGTGGACATGGATTCAAATAGGGATTGCACTCGCTGCTGTGGTGTGTACCTATTGTTCTATGAATTGTTTTGTCGTAGCTTTTCATTACAGCAAACCGTATTTTGTCGACATTGTCGAGTTCGTTCATTCCTTAAGATATTTCATACTAAAGACTGCTGTCTTTGTCATTAAGTTTCCTATTATTCTAAATATTCCACCAAACCGTTCTTTTCATTAGAATCCAGTACTTTTATACGTTTCTTTCGTGGTAATTAAGCTTTAAAAATTTGCAACTATTCAGTTTTGAAGTTCAAGCAACACGTCAATTTATAATGCGAATGAACATAATTAACCCAAAGGAAACGCCGAGAAACATTAGTTGCTTTAAGAATGTAATTGCATGAAATATCAAATATATCAAAAGAACTCGTATTGAATGATGTAAGGAAATATGTTATTGTTAACTTTAAGTCTATAAAAAATATATGCTTACATTCAAATACAAAATATATTTCCTAGGTTTATGCGAAAAACATAAACTTATGTGTGGCATTAAATATCGGTACAAAAATAATTCACGCTCTTTAATAGATCTCTGAACTCAAAGTTTTCATGTTTGAATTATAAATACATTAGATTCTCGTAGATATTATTTAAAACGTTCTTTATTATCTTGTTAACTCGGCAACCCCTTGAGTGAACTATTGTTAACTGAATGTGCTCAAGACACCAAAGAACTGAGAACAAATAGGGAACAAAAAGCCCTCAGAGTGTATATAATAGCGGAACAGTACGATATGAGTGCTCTTAGACGCCAAGAACTGCCAGTATATTAACGTATTTAAACTGTTTAGTTGAAAAGTCATCTAGAATAATATGAATGCACTCTGAATATTACTCGATTTTATTCCACGTATCTCTGTGGTCAAACCTGGTTTACATTTATATTCCCACTATTTCATCATTTTTAGCTGTCTGTGCAATTCAAAAGAAGGTAATGTGATTCCTAACCAAATCTCTATGTTTGCTTATTTTCTTCTTGCTTGGAAGAAATGCAATTTTTGCGAAAAAAAGATCAGAAATGTTCCGTGAATTTCCGTAAATGCTATAAATTAAATATCATCTACTTGGGTAAATTTCTTATACAAAGAAAGAAACATTTTCAAATATATGAACAGATTTCTATGCTAAGACAGGTATATATAGAGGTTTGACATAAAACACATGTGGATGTATTATACAATCTACTCACTTGTGCTACCGATAGTAACTTGCGACATGTTTTTAAACAACGCTTTCTCTCGTTAGAAAATAAGGATTATACAAAATTTAATAAAGCTAATAGGTGGAAATGCATGAGTTAACAAACAGCATTGTAGAATTACCACACAATTTAGTTTTATTTTCCTTACAATATAAATCGATCTTTTATATATCTGTTCCTTGTTTCTGGGTAAAAAACATATGTTTATATAGTACATGATGTCTTTATGTCTGATTTTTTGAGAATTTTTTCTATGTAGGTAAAGAGTGACTCTTACGGCCTACGATGAGTGAAGTTGCAGTTCCCACATTCGGACGGGCCATGCGCTCACAGCAGCACATCGCTAAGGAACGAGAACGCACGTGAACGAGTGACCATGGCAGTGGGAACGTGCGTGCTGACGCGTGCAACACGCCACCCCCTCCCCTCCACCCCCCAGCTGGGCCCGTGC